>SNQJ01S0087625.1:2820-33596 GCA_010110895.2 Picea sitchensis
TCTGCCTGAGTTCTCGTGATGCTCATTTGAACCCGTGTGCATCTGGATTGTTTTCCTGGACACACACCCTAAAACTAGTGTAAAAACTGACGAACTGATTTGCATCTCTGGGAAGTCTGAGAATTATGTATTTGTCTTAGCCATTCTGTGTCTTATGAGGAACCCGACACCTGGTTAATCTCCTTAGCCATGCCATGTTTTAGTGTGGGCTATTGCTGCCTGCATTACCATGCCCATCTGTTGTTGTTGTTGTCATCCCTGTGTGAATGAGTGTTGAACCGTTGCTATTGTCCTCCTTGTGTTGGAACGGGGTTGAAGAGGCAGGTTGTCAGGCCTATGAGAAGCTCTCTCCAGGTGAGAGAGTCTGTTGGGAAGTGGTTTTCTCCCAGAGAGAGTCCAACACCAGCTATGGAGCTCTGAGACTTCCTGATCCAGCCTATTTTCGAGACCCAGAGAGGGAGGTGAAGCATCGATGGACTGTTCTTGTGAAGTTGTATACTCCCGGGCAGAACATGCATGTGGGGAATGAGAGTCCGTGAGTAGTGGGCGTAAGAAGGCATCCTGGGAAGAATATTTCCAGTGATTCTGTGCAGATTTCCATGTAACCTCAACCTAGCCTAGGATTCCTTGCCTTGGGTGGAGCTTAGTCCCAGCTCGGGGGTGACCCACTGTTGATCTTGATGAGCAGCGTGGTCTAAGGCTGGGAGGTTCATGGAAGGCCTGCATGTGGTTGGTGGAATTACCACAGTTTCAAGATATGTATCAGCTTATGTTTTAATTATGTTTTTCATGCCTGTGTTGCTTATAATTATCATGTATTCCACTGTAATCATGAATTATTGTTAATCCTATTAATTTTGCATGTTAGCAGTAAAATCTATGCTTACTCTGAGTTAAATGTGCTTTAATTGGTTTTAAAATGCATGTTATTAATTATGTATGAGAATGATGTTTGTTTCCACACAGTAGCACTTTTCTGACCATTGGCATGGATGACGGTCAGGGGAGCGTTACAGGATCCCTCTGAGTCACTAGTTTCCTTTCCAGAGGAATCGTCTGACGCGTGACCCTTATATATGGGGTGAACCTTTCTAGAGGTGCTCCTCCCAATGTGGCCACTTAAAAGACCATGTTTCCGCATCCCAGGTGGGCTTCGACTTCTCTTTGTCTATCGTTGGTCTGCATGACTGGTGTCAGGTCCATGCTGCAATTTTCTTTTTATGTCGGATAAACTCTACAACAAGACTGTATTAATTTCCGTTTGCTTCCCTTTCTCTTTTATCAACCTCTCGTTGTCGGCCTTGAAACTCTGTAGTTCGACCATGAGGCTTCTCACAGTCTCAGCTAGATCTGGAGGGGTCTCTATCGCTCTCCTTTCGTCAGACTCTTCGTCTCTATTGTGGGAGCCATCTCCCACTTCATGGTGCGTCACCATTCTATGCATCTACAGTTTCCCGCGGTTGATAATCCACTTGTTGTGCAGGAAAAACACTTGTTGTTAGTCAACATTATATTCATTCACAATCAACGCATAATTCATATCTTTCAAATGCATACACACAATAGGAATTTTCATTCTTAACTTTGGCTTTTGATAAAGGGGGTTAGGATAAAGAGTTACTCCTTTTAAGAGTACTTCAAATGGAGTTTTTGCGCAACTCGTCGATGAGCCCAAGTAGGCCAAGTGTTGTAACCATGCTCTGATACCAATTTGTCACACACACACTATAACAACTAATGTTTTTTTTTTCTTTTGTCTTTTCTTCGAGGGACAAAATCCCCGAATTTCTATGGGGCCTAGCACAAACCATCCCTTCCCTTCTCCTCCTCCATGTGATCATTGGCTATGACCACAAGCCTTACCAAAAAGGTGCTTCCGGCTTTCACAGTTCGGCGAATCGCGATGCAAGCATTCCCTTGTTCTCTGTGTTTTGAAATGTTGAAATCCGAAAGGGTCTAGCAGATCCTCAGCTCCTCCCTTGGGTCATTTTTCATACGATCGGTCCTATGACCTGGTGCTATCCCTCTAAATGCTTTCGAGGTTTCACGATTCAGGGAATCACGATGCAAGCATTCCTCCTTTCCCTCTTAAATCCCCAGAACCCGAAAGCCCGATATCATCTGAATCTATGGTCCAGATCAACGACCCAAATTAAATCCCGACCTTCTACCTTTCGGGATTCTGGCGAGGTCTTCACTCCTATTCCTCTGATGTCCAAAACCCCAGTGGCTTTAGATATTCACCACACATCCCTACAAATGGGTGGTCCAGATTTTTTTGGGACTCCTCCTTTCTACCACAAGACCTTGTCCAGTGACGTAGGGCTCATCCACAGAGCGCATCAAGGTTTCACATACCGGGATTTCATGACTGGCGAAGATGACGGGTCTTTCCCTTGGGCTTCTCGAGTGCCAAAACGCTGAAACCTATTCACACTAAACCGATTCGGGGTTTCGTGTACCCGGGTTTCGCGACTGGTGAAGATGAGGGGTCTTTCCCTTGGATTTCTCGGGTGCCGAAATGCCGAAGCCTATTCATGATAAACCAATTCAAGGTTTCGCATACCAGGATTTCGCAACTTGCGAAGATGAGGGTTCTTGCCCTTTAGTTTCCCGGGTGTTGAAACACCGAAGCCTATTCATGCTAAACCAATTTGGGGTTTCACATATCGGGATTTCACAACTTGTGAAGATGAGGGTTCTTCCCCTTTGGTTTCCCGAGTGCCGAAATGCCGAAGCCTATTCATGATAAACCAATTCGGGGTTTTGCATACCAGGATTTCGCAACTTGTGAAGACGAGGGTTCTTCGCCTTTGGTGTCCCGGGTGCCGAAATGCCGAAGCCTATTCATGCTAAACCAATTTGGGCTTTCGCATACCGGGATTTCACAATTTGTGAAGACGAGGGTTGTTGCCCTTTGGTTTCACGTCTGCCGAAACACCGAATTCTATTCACGCTAAAATAATTTGGGGTTTCTCATACCAGGATTTCACAACTTGTGAAGACGAGGGTTCTTGAGGTGTTAAGATCTATGTTCCTCCTCTAGATCCAACGGTCTTGACAGATCTGGGGTATTTTCAAAAGGATTTCTGACTGTTTGTCCACCAAACGATTGAGTAATCTCTTTTCGATAACTGGACTCGCTATCCTTTCTGAGCTTGAATCATGAGGTTCAACCTCTTGAGGCTTTGAACTTCCACGACTTCGAAACCTACAAGAACTATTATTTCTTGTACAAGGTTTCCAGACTCATATCAGATGACCCTTCAGAGGGTTCTTGGGTAGTTATCCCTAGGCTTGGTGACCTGACTGAAAAACCTTCCTAATTCTCCGAGCTATGAACTTTGTAACAGGGGTAAAGTAAACTCATGGGTTTACTATAATGCCAATCTTTTCAAGGAGCTCACTCCGACACTGGATGCGCGAAAACTTCCCGGGAGAAGGTGCCTTCGGGGAATTAAACCAGGGCATAGCATGAGTCAAGTAGATGGGAAAATTCTCAAGGGAATGGACTCGTAATATGAACTTATTCATTCTATACATAAACCAGTTATGGTCATATAAGTATAATCATGCATCCATTATTTTCGATCAAAACACCAAGCAAACACTTCTATACAGAAACCATTTATGAGTGTACAAACATGAGCATGCATCCAGGATATTCAATTCAAGATACAAGATATAAACACTTATCACAAAACACCAGGTGTGACGTGACAACTAAGAGGGGTGCTCGTTTCCACCCAACCGTAGGCTCAGTGACTCCAAACGGATTTACCACTAGCCACCCCCAAGCTAGACCACAATGCTTGAGATTGAGTCTCCTACTTCTAGCTCAATGGAAGTTAAGGACGAAGGTTACTCTCCTCCTCCTTCATTCAGAACTCCCTGTATTTCCAGAGCTCCTCCAGTTTTCTTCTGTGATCACTGTCGCGCGTGTTCTCCCCCCCTTTCCCACACTTCCTTTCTTGCCTTTTCTGCAAGATTTCATGTGGCGCGAATTCCCCCGTCTGTGGTTAGGTCTGGGAGCTTCTACGGATGGGAGGTTTGCCCCCATCCCATCATTAACTCTTGAGGAGCCTCCCCACCTACCATCCTGGTAGGTAATTCATTCCATGGTCAGAGAGTTTCTTTGGTCTTTGAGCATGTAAAAACCAGTACGGTATTGGTTCGGTGGAAGTTAACGCAACCACTCCAGGTCCCTTCCACCACNTCATAACATAATTTACATTCATCGACCTTTTATACAAAGGTACGTCAAATCAAACATTCACATCTTTGAGTTTGCCATAGTTCTTGGCCAATATAGTTATTTTTACAGACTGGGGGAAACAGGGTGTTACAACCTCTATGCCAATATGTTTTTATAGCTATAGCAACGATCAATAACTATAAACACTTCGTGTGGGTGATTTTGATGATTTGAACCTTGTGAGAGTGTTGTCAATGCTTGTTCTTGATACTTGGCACCTTAAATTTGAATGATGGTATCTCTCTTGGCGCTTTGTGTATAACTTGATCAATATGCTGGTATTGGCCAGTGTCTTTGTCTAGTGTTTTCTTGAGATGTCGATTAATGCTTGAACTTGGATATCGGGCATAACCCAATATAATTTTAATTTTCCCCAAAATAAATAAAATATCCCATAACAATTATATTCATTTTCCAAAATGAATAATGAAGGACTTATGCAAAGTTGAGGCATAAACCAATATTGTGCTAACAGGATGATTGGTTAAGCATGAGTGACATGTTGATGTGACAGTGACAATGACGGGTTGATCCGGCAGTGACAGTGACAGGTTGATGTATCAGTGATAGTGGAATTTACAGGTTGATCCGTAGTAGCGATAGTTTGAGTCTACACTTATATTTGAGGGTGGCATGATGAGCAAAGGAAATGGTGTTGTAGCCTCTTTTGGGTTGGTGTCGGAGAACAAAAGGAGTTGGAGATTCCTTTAGGTTGGAGCTTGTAAATCAGGGGGTCGTAGCCATAGAACACGGGGATTTGGATCTTCCTTCAGGTTGGAGCCTGTAAACTAGGGGGTTGGAACCTCCTTCGAATTGAAGCTGGATAATTCAGGGAGTTGTATATTCCTTTAGGTTGGCACTTGTAAATAGGGTTTTGGAGACTCCTTCTAGTTGGTGCTGGAGAATTTGGAAGTTAGTGCTTACTATGAATGTATTCTTGATATATATAAGAAATATTTATGTGCATTTCTCCCATTTGGGTTTCCATGTAAATTCTGGTGTACTACGTATCCATGGTTGTTTATTATGCACTGATGAATGATACTATTTATGCTGTAATGATATATCGAATTCATAAGTGATAAACTATTGAATACTACTGATAAATTTGAAGTTTATATATATTGTGATTGAAAATGGTAAAAAGTGCTCATATTGATTTACCCCCCTCTTAGTATTCCAACAATTGGTAACAGAGAAGGTCTTTCAAGAAAATAGTTTAACCACTGGAAGGAATATCATGGAGTACACTAAGATGGGAGTACCATAGTTTGATGGTCATAATGGTCTGAGCTATGAGATATGGAGAAATAAGATGAAATTATTTCTAGGAGGACAGGGGTATGCTGTTTGGTACTTAGTTTCTATAGGATACACCAGTTCAAAGAAACCAAATAATGTAGCCAAGAAGGAATTGAAGAGAAACAACAAAATAACAATGAATTTCATCTTGGAAGGATTAACAGATCCGATAAAATATAAAGTGGGACAAGGTTCATCAACCAATATATTTTTGGATAAGATGCATAATCTATACTTTAAGGATTCCCATTCTATCACAAAGCTAGAGAATACTAATACGAATAAATAAAATGGTAAAGTAGAACAAGATGAAATATGTTCTTCATCTCAGACATATTTAGAAGAAGAAGAGTGTGAAGAAGGCATAATAAATATTGAAGAAAAATTAATCAGCACTTTAGACGATCTGATGAAAGAAAGAAGGAAGAACAAGTCCCTCAAGGAAGAATTGATTGAGCTAAAGAAGGGGTCTCAAAATCCCAACTCTGAATAAGTCCAACAGATGATTACAAACTTAAAGGTCCAATTAGAAGAAACCAAAAGGATTGAAGAAGCATGCAAAAGTCATTTGGAAGTAAAGCAGTGTTTGGAAACCAAAATAGTATCATAAAGAAAGGAAGCAGGGAAGAGAGAAAATATTTTGACTAGCCATCTCAAGGAAAGATCTAAGGACTTAAATAAGCTTGATGTTGAGATTTTATGTAATTTCAGAATTTATTTCTAACTGTAATTGTATTGGTTATTCCTAAGTTTAATTGTGAAAGGGTTTATTGATAATTCATGTCTTTTAGGTCTTTTAGAGTATAAATAGAGGTTGTATCGAGTCATTTTGATTACTCATTGAATATGAGTATAAGAGAGTAGTACACACTTATCTAGGAAGCTATTCTTGGTTCATTTCTGGGTCTCTTTGGTCTTGATTTCGTGAAAGATCATTATGTGACATTGTACGAGTTGGAGGAATCTATACTAAATAAAGTTTGCAGGGTTTTCTCCCCCTTGAGGGTTTCCCTAAGGATATATCTTGTTGTTTTTTGGATATCTATCTTTCCATTGTGATCCTTTTGCATATTAAATAATAATGTATACATACAATATAATCTCTCTTGAAAAATCAACATGGTATCAGAGCGAGACTAGGCCTAACTACCTCACAAGAGTGCTTGGGACAATAAGAGAGATAGTTTGCGTTTGGATTCGGTGGGATTGATATGAAAAGTGATAGATATGGGAACAATGAAGGAATCTGTGTCATGAGCAGTGGCACGTTCCACTGGAAAGTTGGATCGATGCTCGAAATATGAAGCCACCGACTCTAAATATGGACTCAGAAACGGAAATCCCATCATCATATCTTCAAAGTACAACAGATACTCCCTCGTTGAAGAAACTCCTTGGGTGAAATAAATATGGAAAACGAAGTGCATGTTATGATTCTTCCCAGGACAAAAGATCTGCTATCCTGGTACATTTGGTTATTTCCAGTAATTTATTTTCTCTTATGGGATGTGTTTAAGGCATGGAAGAGGAGGGATATTTGAATTCCAAGATATGGTCTTGTTCTCAACGCCTTTATTATCCAATTGCTCTCTTTTACTGATTATTCTCATATTAGTGTATATTCAGGTGACAACTATAAAACAAAAGAGGTGGTGGTCGTTTTGGTTAAAAATCAGCTGGTGATTGATAGTGAAAGACTTATGATGTGTGTGATCATGGATTATTTTCTTTCACGAATGGATCGTTCAGGATATACTATGGTGGGGAGTGATCTTACAGCATTGGCATTGAGTATAATACTCAATATTGTGTCTGAGCTTCATTCCTTTTGGAAAGTGAATAAATACAAATGAGTTATTGAGTGCTCCTCCTCCCAAGTTTAATATCGAGAACAAACGATCTGACATAGAATGGTCCATTGTGTCCCGCAGATCTACATAGAGAAATGTGATGAGGGTGACCGAGAGTGGTGTGCTTTGGAAATCCCTGAATATCAGGGCCTTGACGATGCCTATGATCCTGTGCATGTCTACAAATTTATTTAAAATATCATAGGCTTGGTTTCCTATTGTGGAGTTGTCAAAGTTGGTGGAGATATGATGATACCAAAAGATAACCTCTACAGAAATTTTTTCAGACATTTCCATTGAGCTGCCAAAATGGTGGAGCTGCCAAGTAAAAGGATCCACCAAAGTGTTGTATTTTAAGGAGTTTATTTGATCGATGGTTTCAACGATAGAATTGGGTCACAATGCGCACATTCTTTTCAATGACCACGACTCATATGTCTAAGGAAAGGATAATTGAGATAAGGAATCTACGTTGTGAGTTGGTAAAATATTAAGAATTAAAACATTGAATGGTGATGTGAAAACTCATGGTATCAGATCGATTAGGTGATCATGGGTGGGACAAAATGGGATTTGCAATTTTCAATCTATTTAATTTTGGATGTGATTGTCTGCACCATGTGGTGCTAGTAGCGATGAAAATGACCAATGGCATCGTCTCAAAATCTCCAAGTAATGGCATTAAGATGAGGAATAGAAAAAAGATGGCATTGTTTCAAATCCTCCAACACAGATGATGACACTGTATATTGATAAAATGCTAGTGGGTTTATGAGCATGAGAATGTCATGGGAGGAATTTGTATAATGTGAAATGAGAATTCCTTTAACGACACTATGGTGTGAATAAATATGCTAGAGAGGCTTATGAGAGAGGCCTGTACAAGAATATATTGTCGTGACTATTTTATGATACCAACAATGATCCAATACGTGCAACATAATCCTGTAGGGGCCATCCCGCCTTCTTGTACGTTGTGGGAAGCGTTAGTGCTGCATCATTTTGGTATCGGTTTGGTATGATATCCTAAACGTTTTTGAAGGACAGGGATAAAGAGTAGTTGTGAAACTACTACAATAATGCTTTAGGAGTCAAACCTTTTTCATGGTTGGCATTTACATCTACTTGGAGCCAAGTCTTTGGCATAGTCATCGTCATTTATGATACAAACTGTTCAACGTTGTTAAGTATGTCACAATCACTTGAACCGCTTGTGCATTTTTGTGTCAAATGATATTCACGAAAAATGAATATGGAAAAATGTAAGTTTGGAACGATTACCTTGGGAAAAAGACAAGAGAAGAACTATGGTTTCCATATTTTGTATTACCTGCAATTTTTGGTTGCAAGAAATGTTTAGGAAAGAGCTGATCGATCGAATGAAAATCCATTGTATAGCCAATTGGGAATGCAAAGAGAACCCTCTTGGATGGAAAGAAATTTTATTCAGGTGTCCGTGTTTGTGAAGGCGCATTTGGAAATATGCAAGGGGAAACAATGGAAAAGAGGAAATTTTATTGTTGCGTAGAGAGGTGTATGTCAAATTTGTTGTTGCAACTATATAAGACGTGAGGAACCAGTGATGCACATGGTGTTCTATTGTGAATACTCTTTTCATTAATATGTTGATTGGGATACATCTGTGCATGCCTACTATTCATGATAGAATCATGGTACATAGAGGAGGAAACCAGTCAGGAGGGTTGGGGTATGGAGTTTTCCTCAGTGATAGAGGAGCAACTAATGAGGAAGACTGGACAATATGGTTTGGTTTCAATGACAAAGGGAGTTGAGATATAATTTTGAAAAGAAGGATATTAGTCTAATACATTACTATTTGGGATTATAAGTATGACATATGAGATCTTCCTTCGTCAGTGAAAATATAGTGTGTATATCCTGAAGATGTTCGGGGTGTTGGATCGTAAACCGATGGATACATAGATGGCATCAAATATGAAGTTGTTGGATGATATGACTTCATAGGTTGTGGATGCTACATTATAAAAGGAGATGATTGTAGAATTGATGTATTTGATGAGTACACGACCAAATATATGTTTTGTTGTGAACACCCTGAGTTAGTACATGGTTGACCCTAGACGTGTTCACCTGATTGCAGTAAAACATGTGATGATGTACCTTAAAGGTATAGTGTATTATGGGCTCAAGTATGTTGCAGTTAGTGAGATCAATCTACTTGGATATTTAGATTCAGATTAGGTTGCTAGTGTTGCAAACTGGAAAAGTACATTGGGATGTTGCTTCACTTTGGGATCTGGTATGATTTCATGGATTAGTAAGAAGAAGTCATGTGTGGCACTCAATACGACTGAGGAAAAGTATGTCACATTATTTGAATCAAGTCGCGAAGTAGTGTGGCTTTGGAAATTGTTGACTGGATTAATCGATATTGCAATGGAAGCGGCTTGTATCTTGTGCGACAATCATAGTTGTATAAAGTTGTCAGAGAACCAGGTGTTTCATGATAGGTCAAAGCATATTGAAATCAGGTATCACTATATCAAGGATATGGTGTAGAAGGGAGAAGTGAGGTATCACTATATCAAGGATAGGTCTAATATGTGGATATCGATGAGCAAGTTGTGGATGTGATGACAAAGCCATTGTCAAGGACGAAGTTCAAGTACTTCAGGGAAAATCTGGACGTAGTCCCTCTTCAGAGGGAGTGATGGCTTCATATGTTATCGTAGGGTATTGGATGTCATGATGACATGTTGTACCTACTGGAGAGATACCCATTGGATCTGGATTCATGTTGAAGAGACAAGGTACATATGTTATCCCAGGGTACTGGATGTCATGCATAACATATCCAAGTTTTTTGCGGGAAACTGGATAGTCTCATGATGACATGTTGTAGCTATTGGAGAGATACCCACCGACCCTCGATGCATGTTGTGAAGTCAATATGGATTTCCTATGATGTACAGATTTGTGTTTCCAGTAGTCAATGGTCATGAGCTCGTGTGGATGGAGACACTGTTAGAGTCTATGCCAGATAGAATACCTTCCTCATTAAGAGGGAGTGTTTATATTTTATGCAATTTTAGAAGTTATTCTGAGGTGTAATTGTATTGGTTATTCCTAAGTGTAATTATGAAAGGGTTTATTGATAAGTCATGTATTTTAGGTATTTTAGAGTATAAATAGAGGTTATATCAAGTCATTTTGATTACTCATTGAATATAAGTACAAGAGTGTAGTATGCAATTATCTAGGAGGCTATTCTTAGTTCATGTCTGGGTCTCTTTGGTAATGATTTTGTGAAAGAGAATTGTATGACATTGTACATGTTGGAGGAATCTATATTGAGGAAAGTTTGCAGGTTTTTCTCCCCCTTGAGGGTTTCCCTGAGGATATATCTTGTTGTTATGTGGATATCTATCTTTCAATTGTGATCCTTTTGCATATTAAATAATATTTATATATCATCTCTCTTGAAAAATCAACACTTGAAGCATAATACAGTGAACAAGAAAGAATACTTGAAGAAGAAATTGTCTCCTTGAATACCCAACTTGAAGAAGAAAAGAGAACGAAAGAAGTTATGAAAATTCAGATGATGAAGAAAGAAGAAGATTATTAGAAGCTTGAAGAAGAAGTCATCACATTAAGAGTTAAATTTTTCAAGCTCAACAAGAACGTCGAAGAGAGAGAGAGAGATTTACACCGCCAATAAAGAAAGATGAAGAGAAATGTTACAGGTTACTAGAAAGGAAGAATGAAGAGAAGGCTAAGATTTATGCGAAAGTTATCAAAGGCTCTATCAAGAAGGAAGAATGCAATCCCTCAAAGGAGAAATATAAATTAAGAAAACTCAAGAAGACGATTACAAAAGAGACGAATATCAAAGAAGACCCTCCACTTCCAGGTATCATAGAAGATTCAATCATTGTGAAGGAAACAACATAAGAGAAAATCGTGATCATCCAAGCCATGGATTCATAACGACTACATCACAAAGAAGATAATTCACTCCCAGGTGTCACAATTTCTTTTATGGTCATTGTTTTACTTGTAATAACTTTGGACATAAAGCTGAAGATTACAGAGCTTATGGAAGAAATGGTGAAGCAAGAAATGAGTATGTGACTCCATACAATATTGAATTTTACAAATTCCATAACTATGGACACATATCTCATGACTGCAAAAGAAGGAGGAATACTTCTATGAAAGAGAACATTGATATCAGATATAAGGATAATTGGAAAATAAATCAAGAATGGGTAAATGAAGAACACCTAGAAGTCATACTCTTAGGATTTGCAGTGCTACGAGATCAAGAAAAATATAGAAAAAAAACGAGAGATGTCACAATTCAAGAAGATGATAAAGAGGAAGATGTCAAAATTCAGGAAGATTATGAAGAGGAAGATTACTTTGCATTAGGGAAGCTTCCTCCACCTTTATGATCCATTCGTCTTGGAGACTCCCAGTAAATATGAACACTGAAGAGGGGGAGTCTAAGAAACAAGTCTACATATAACATAACTATATTTTGAGAAGTTTAAAGTGTTTTCATATCTTGGGAATGCAATTTTAGAGTGGTTTGATGACAAAAGTGCATAATGTCTTGTGATAGTCTGATTGTTTGAGGAGCATATTTCAGAACTCATTCTAATGCAGATATCAACTGACAGTTACGAAGAATATCAATGGCATACTTTTTAGGTAGAGATTCATGATTGTATATAGGATTCCATGCATGTATTAAGACACAAACATATTCAATACAGATTGTTGAAGACATATAGAGTCTGATTTCCAGATTGAATAAACATCTTGGAAAACAAGAATATGTAGTGATCAATTGTAGAAAATTTGAAATATTTTTTAGAATGGTAAAGTGATAGATGGTTCAACATTGTGTGTCGTTGAGTAGCATAGTCATGCATAGTTTTATGACATATGGACAGAGATGATTTCATGAGATATTTTCTAGGTCTAGTAGAGAGTACAAAAGACATGAGTCACAAAATATGCATAACAGTGGATGGAAGTATATTGACAGGTGCAATTAGTCAGTCACATGAGGCCAATCAATGAAAGGAACAAAAATATATTGGAATATAAATCGTCAGTAGAATCCATACTTTCTAAGGAAAATAGTTGAAAAATATGGTCATTGATGTGAACTTGAAAATACATGAAGATTTGAAGTCAAGTAATTTTGAATTCTTTTTATATATGTCATTGAATTACAAGAGGAAACACCAATGAAAAAAGAACACTGGAAAAGAGGAAAGAAAAATATACATGAATCCCCACATTGATCAACATTACATCTTGCAGAGATGTCAAGGGGAGAGAAATCGTTAGAAAAAGAGACCAACAAAGAAAGATCAGAAGCATGAAGACAAGGGGAGACATATCGATGGGGGCAGTTACCTTTTTACCCATGATGTCAAAGGAGGAGAAAGATATATATCATAAGAGAAAGATCAAAATCATGAAGTCATGGGGAGTATCCCCAAGGGGAGATACCCTTTTCCATTGATTTCAAAAGGGGAGAGAAACATGAGAGAAATATCAAGAGAATTGGTCAGAGGTGGAGTATGAGTGTTGTCATCAATGCAAAAGGGGAAGATTGTTGGATACTTGTTTGTAATTGATGTTGTTGGATAGTTGGGTTTCATTGATGTCAACATAATATTTTTTCATTGATGTCAATAGATGTGATGGATGAATTTGAAGAAGTCTACAAGAAGCCCCAAATGTGTGGTCATGAAGCCTGAAGTTGTTTGAGGAAAAAGGATATGAAGAACAGTGTAAATGAAATAAACACACTCATAGATGTATAGTCCTCACCATTCAATTTCCAATGGTAGGTGGAATGTCACGTGGTTCCTCACAGTTGAGAAGTTATGAGGTCATGAAGTTGGAAGCCCTGAAGAATGGTTAAGAAGCTCCTAAACAATTATAACAAGATGTTACTGGTAATTAATTAAAGGGTAAAGTGCTTCTAATAAGAAAGTATAGGTTGGCCCTAAAGTTAAGGAAACAAGTCACTTGGAAAAGTATAAATACACAACAACAATCCTCTCATTCTTACATATTGATCTATTTGGAACATATGAGGTGGAAAGTTTGAGGCAGCGAAGGAAGTATGAAGGAGAAATTTTTGGGATTGTAGAGGAAAGAGAGGGTTTCTGAGAAACCCTAGTTTGGCTGCCCCCGTTGGCAGACTATTGGTGTCCTGTCAGGAACCCCCATGGGTTGTACGACCCTTATCCTGTGAGGCCCCTCTAGTTTACTTCTCTTAGTGCCGTAAGGATAAGGAAAATTCGGGGAGGATGCTTGTACCAGGTTGCTGAGGTTGAGAAAGAGTTAAAAGTATGAAATATTATGTATCAGATCAGATACAAGTTTAAAGGTATGCCTATGTGCATGTTTTGAGAGTTACATTTTGGTGATGTTATGGTGCATGCTTGATCCAACCCCCCTTCCCTCTTGGGGGTTCTGTGACCTCCCAGTCTAGGATATTAAAATATCTCAGCTGGATCAGCTCTTTGGGCCCCTTGTTGGAACCCAAAACAAATTACACAGGCTCCTTATCACCTTAGGCGCAGGTTCATGAAACCCCACGGGCCTTTTTCTTAGTGCTCTTGGTAATTTTAAACCGGTGGGTGCTAACTCCTTATGCTAGGCCTCCTTCTCTCATATGACCTCAGACTATGATTAGGCGCTTATTCAAAGGGTTCTTCAAAGCTCCGAGCTATGGGTGTTTTCACTCTACGCTACGACCAATCCTTCTAGAGTCACAATCTTTTGAAATGATGGAAACATGACCAATGGTCCATGCTCCTCACTGAGATCGATGACTCAGTCTCTTTATTTGGAATTCAGGCTTCATTCTAATCTGCATGCACACCCCACAAATCCTACGGATTGGATTTCCCACGAAGTGAACCTCCACCCTCCACGTGTCCCTTTGTAGATCAACAATCCACACTCTTCTTTGGGATCAACGGCCCAGAGTAACTTCAAGCTCTGATGCTTCGGGTGATTCCAAACCACATTTCCAAAGAACTTATCGAGTTCTAAGTCTCTAGACTAGCAGATATTTTTCCAAGAGTCCTCCTTCACGTATGACCCTAGTGACCTCACGAGTTCGAGCTTCACAAGTCCTTTCACCTCCACTCCTAAATTCTTATAAATTACTTTTCCTCTAGAGTACAGGATCTGGTGACACCTGTCCTCACCAACAGATGACCCAGATCTGCTCTGGCTCCTGACTCTTAGGGAGTTTTCCCAACTCTTCTTTCTCTGGAGTGTTATGCCTCCGGACCTCCGGATCTTCTACCACGTGCCTTCCTATGCCAACGGCTAGGATCAACTCCACTCTCCAGGAGTTCGAGAGTTTTTCACACACTTGAACTGAAAGCTCCCGTAGTGATTTTTATTTAGAGTTCCTTATCTTATGACACGTAACCCTCCTAGCACCGACGGCTAGGATGAGCTCTAGGTGTTGGAGCTTCGGTGATTCCACACCTCGCTTTTCCGAGACCTCCCAGATTACTTCCGCTCCAGAGTCTCATATCTGTCACCACCTGTCCCTTTGGACAATGGACGGTCCCGATCTACTTCAGGATTCTGTGAATTCATGAGTCCACTCTCCAGTGCACTTTCAAAAGGGTTAAGGCTCATTCACTTTACTTAGATCCAACGCATGTTGATCCTTCATGCCCAGATCCGATGGATGGGATCTAAATTTCTCCTCTACGCGCTCCTTTGGGTGTCTAGACGTGGAATTCAACTGTTCAGATCTTCTCCTTGCAGATGATCTAACAGATGCTACAACTTCTCCACTTAAGTTGTGGCTTCCTCCCAAAAATGGTAAAATTTGAAAGTGTTAAAGGCTACGGCCTTTGATATTTATCCTGCGAGGCCGACTGCGAGGTCTTGACTTGTTCTTTTGGGAACTGTTATCCCTCCTGATATTGAATTCTTTAAAACTCAAAGGGCTCACCCCTTTTATCCTCCCTCTGCAAGTCCAAATGACGTGTCTTCTTCCTGCACTATTGAAAGTGCTATTTCTCCTAAGGTTAAACTCACTCGAACCAAAAGAGGTTCATTCCTTCTTCCTTTCCATAAAAATTTTGGTGCCCTCCTAACACTTAGTGCTCATCCTCTTGATATTGTTAAACTTAAAACAAGTTCTCCTACGCACACCTTGCATGTTTCCCACAGTCTAGGTTCCAGACTGTCTTTGCCTCCTACACTCCTTGCGTAGGCTCTATGTGCAATGGCACTATTCCTCCTAATATTTGTCTTGCCTATTCTTATAAGGGTCTCCTCCCTCAAATTTTCTTCAAAGGATTTCCTAGTGCCCTCCTGACATGCTCTACGCTCTTCATCTTGGGCTTTTTGAACTTGAAACAAGTTCACACCTCCATGCTCTCCTTGTTCTCGATGAAGTCTTTCAAATGAATACTTTCAACACTTTTCTAAATGTTTCCTTGGTGCACTCCTTGCACAGGTCTTCCTCTAGAGTGTTCAAAAACTCTATTTCACCTTGAGCTTCAACTGCTCAGAACTTAGAGGTATCTATCCCTTTTGTTCCTTGAAGGGATATATGTTCCCTCTTGGAAACTTATGCTCTGTGAGTGTGCTCCTCTAATAGAGTATTCAAAAACTATGTGAGTGTCATCTTCTAACACTCCTCTTCTCATAAATCTAAAGAGATTTCACCTATTCACACTTACACCTGCTCAATCCCCTCTTGGCAGATCTCTACATAGTCCTCAATAACTTTGTGCTATGCTTACTCCTGCACATAATTTCCTCTAGGGTATTTAGTAACCCTTTCTCTCTGTGCCTCCTCTGCACAATCTCTCCTCCAAGGTATTCAACAACCTTCAGGCTCCGCTTGAGTTGAGATTTCTCTAGTGTGCCCTCCAGGTACGTTCTCTCCTAAACTCGAAACATAATTCAGGTACGTTCTCTCCTAAACTCGAAACATAATTCAGGTACGTTCTCTCCTAAACTCGAAACATAATTCAGGTACGCACTCCTTGCGTTGCCTCACAGATTTTTCAAGACTCTGTCATGCACTCCTTGCATGGACTAAAGAACCCAGAACAACTCAACAAATCTCAAACATATAGTGAAATCTATATTATCCCTACAGATAAAAACCTATCACATACATCTACAACATATACTCATAAACACATACACAAATAACATTCATCAAATACATAAACACATAGAATACTCATAGGCAGGAAAAACTTCTCTTTGTATTAATATGAATGTTTGTTTACAATGGGTGTAGGCTCGAACTGCAACTGAGTCTCATCTCTTCTCTCCTTCTTCTCTTGGATTACAATGAATTTTGATCAACTTTCAGCAACCTCTACTGGGCATATTTTACAAATATTTATACAAGAGGGCTCCTTGAGCTTTTCCTCCAAGCTACACTAGTGGTGTCTAATCACCATTTACAACGCCTAACTACTGAGGAAGATTACATTAAATGAACACATACATATTCATATCCAAGGTGAAGCTCAATATCTATACAAATCAATCGTAATAAAGGAGACTCCATCTATTGTCTGTACAAAGGCATAGACTTGGCTCATCCACCCTTAGAACATTTAATTTTATTTAATTACATTTAAAATTTAAATTTGAGGAAAAATGGAGAGGTTTGGTGCCTCTCCACTCCTTGAATGCGCTTTGATGTGTTGGAATGTTGGTGCATGCTGAGGTGGAGCGATGCTCCTACATCATACTCCACTACTGGGAAAATCATGAGCTCCTCTACTCTGTTGTTGAAATCCCCCTAGATCCCAAACTTCCCTCTGGAGTTGTCCTATTGCTCCTATGCTTTGTTGTTGTTAATGCACCATTCTACTCTTGTAAGTATTCTTCTGTCCAGCTTCCCCTAGCTGACAGGTTCTTGTTATGACATCAACATCACCTCTCTTACCTCCTCTATCACCTCTTCCAACTCCTTTGCTGGCTGGTTTCTTTTTTGAAGACTACTTTGTTGCACCTCCTCATGTTGAGTAAAGGGAAGATAGACCTGATCTCCCACTCTGTCTCCATTACTTTTGGCCTTGACTTTCCACTTCATTGCAGAATCCAGTTCTGCAAGCTCCTTACTGAGCTGCTTCTCAGCTTCCTCCTCTGACAGGTTGACTTCTGTCAATTCTTCTGCTAGTACATCTCCAACTTCCTCCAACTGCTCCTCGTGCTAGCATTATGATTTTTTTTGCATGATTCTCTCTTGGCAGTCTTTCTCTAGTTCTGGATTGTCCAACCAATCCTCCAACAAATTCAACTCCATCTCCCATTCAATGAGAATCTTAATTGTATTCTCTTCTTTCTCTGTTGGTCCATACTTTCGTATATGCTCCTCCTCCTCCTCTATGACTGTCATAACTGGCTATCCTTCTGTTGCTACCTCTACAACACATGCTCTGGCCTCAACTAGGATATGTGGCAGGAATATATGAATTACCCCAATGATCATAATACACCTTTGATCCTCCTCCATCAACACTCCTTGTCGATATGAACTCTCAGCTGAGTCCCCTCTTCTCCCTTGCCTACCTCACAATTTGGGATTCCACTTCTTCCCTCCTAGTAGTCTATGAGATCAACCGATCTCATCTCATTGCTGACCTGGAAATCTGAATTTTCATCACTTCCCTCCTAGAATTTCATGAGATCAATTGATCTCTTCTACTCCTCATCACTGAGGTTTTATCAAACTTTTGGCTTGCAGATTCAAACCATCTCCTCTGTGCCACTGAGCATTTTTGTTTCCCTCAGCCGTATCCTCAACACTTGTTGTTGGCTTTGGGCCAACAACTTCCGAACATGCCATTTTGTTTTCCTTTTCAAAGGCCATTCATACCTCTAGTGTACCTTTTCCTACTGCTACATCTTTATCGTCGTCCTCTCCATTTATGCTCTTATCTTATTGAGCTCCTGATCCATCTCTTCCTTTCCTTTCTATTTGTGGTCATCTTGTCGACCTCTCCTATGGATTTCAGTAGCCATTTTCCTCTTATCTCATCCCACCTCAATGTCTTTTGTTCACTCTGCATCTAAGTGTATCTCCATCTTCTCCTACAACCCACCTGGTTTTCTACCATCTGTTGCACACCTTGCAACAGTCTTTACAGAGAATCACACTCTGTCTCTCTTCACCTGTTGTCTATAAGATAAATCAAGCTCATGATACTGATTAATGTTATCAGACTATCTCTTTGTCTCCTTCTCACATGTGTTTGTTGTCTGCAAGAAAATTTCCTCTCTGATACCAACTAATGGATCCCCCCTTCCCTCCTGGGGGTTCTGGGACCTCTTGATCTAGGATGTTCAAATCCCTGAGCTGGATCAACTCTTCGAGCTCCCTGTTGGAACCCAAAACAAATTACACATGCCTCTTATCTCCTTAGGTTTAGGTTCATGAAACCTCGTGAGCCCTTTTCTTAGCGCTCTTGGTAATTTTAAACTGGTGGATGCTATCTCCTTATGCTAGGCCCACTTCTATCATATGACCTTAGAATATGATCGAGCTCCTATACAAAGGGCGCTTCAAAGCTTCGGGCTCTGAGTGTTTTCACTCTATGCTATGCCCAACCCTTCCGGAGTCACAATCCTTCAAAACAATAGAAACAAGATCAACGGTCCACGCTCCTCACTGAGATCAATGAATCAGTCTCTTTCTTTGGAATTCAAGCTTCAGCCGGATCTGCATGCACACCCCAAGAATCCTCTGGAGTGGCTTTCATATGGAGTGAACCTTCATCCTCCACATGTCCCTTTGCATATCAATGATCCACGCTCTTCTTTGGGATCAACGACCCATAGTAACTTCAGGCTCCAATGCTTCAGGTGATTCTTAACCACCTTTCCATAGAACCTCCAGAGTGTTAAGTCTCCGGACTAGCAGATATTCTGCCAAGTTTCCTCCTTCATGGATGACCTTGATGACCTCATGACTTTGGGCTTTGTGAGTCCTCGCACCTTCACTACTCAATTATTCTGGAGTACTACTCCAGAGTGTGGGATCTGGTGACACCTTTCCTCACCAACAGATGACCCATATATGCTTCGACTACCAGCTCTTCAAGAGTTTTCCCAACTCTGTTCTCTGCTTTCTCCAGAGTGCTATGCCTCCAGACCTCTAGATCTGCTACCACATGCCTTCCTACCGCAACAAATAGGATCAACTCCCCTCTTCATGAGTTTAGTAGTTTTTCACACTTATGAAATGAAAACTCCCGGAGTGACTTTTCTCCGAAGTTCTAGATATGCTGACACATAACCCTCCCAGCACCGACGACTAGGATGAGCTCTGAGCTTCAGAGATTCGGCGATTCCACACCCTTCTTGTCCGAGAGCTCCCGGAGTACTTCTGCTCTGGAGTATCATATATGTCTCCACCTATCCCTCCAGATATTGGATAGTCCCGATCTACTTCAAGACTCTAGGAATTCATAAGTCCGATCTCCATTGAACATTCAAAAGGGTTAAGGTGCATGCACTTTACCTGTATCCAATGTTTTTTTATCCTTTGCGCCCATATCCGACGGATGTGATCTATATTTCTCCTCTACGTGCTCCTTTGGGTGTCTGTACGTGGAATTCGACTGTCCATATCTTCTCCTTATAGCTGATCTGATGACTACTACAACTTCTCCACTTAAGCTTTGGCTTCCTCTCGAAATTGGGAAAATTTGCAAGTGTTAAAGGATGCGGCCTCTGATATTTCTCCTGCGAGCCCGACTACTGGGTCTTGACTTTCACTTTTGGAAATCTTTATCCCTCCTAAGCTTGAATGCTTTAAAACTCAAAGGGATCGCCCCTTTTATCCTCCCTCTGTAAGTCCAAATGACTTGTATTCTTCTTGCACCATTGAAAGCGCTATTTCTCCTAAGCTTAAACTCACTTGATACAAAAGAGGTTCATGCCTTCTTCCTTGACATAAAAATTTTGGTGCCCTCCTGGAACTTAGTGCTCGTCCTCCTAATCTTGTCAAACTTGAAGCAATTTCTCCTATGCACACCTTGCTCTTTTCCCACAGTCTAGGTTCCAGACTTTCTCTGCCTCCTGCACTCTTTGCATAGGCTCTGTGCGCAATGTCACTATTCCTCATGAGCTTTATCTTTCCCAGTCTCCTAAGGGTCTCATCCCTCTGATTTCCTTCAAATGATTTCCTGGTTCCTTCCTAGAATGATCTACGCTCTTCCTCTTGAGATTTTTGAACTTGAAACAAGTTCACACCTCCGCGCTCTCCTTGCGCTCGATGAATTCTTTCAAATGAATCATTTCAACACTTATCTAAGTGTTGGCCTGGTGCACTCCTTGCACAGGTCTTCCTCCAGATTTTTCAGCAACTTTGTTTCACCTTGAGATTCAAATTCTCATGCCTCAAAGGTATCTATCCCTTTTGTTCCTTGAAGGGATATATGTGCCCTCTTTTAAACTTCTGCTCAAGCACTCCTTTCTTACCTTACAAAGTATTCAAAAACTCTGTGAGTGTCCTCCTATGAAACTCTTATTCTCAGAAATCGAAAGAGGTTTCACCTGTGCACACTTGCACCTGCTCAATGCCCTCCTGGTGCAACTCTACTAAGTTCTCAATAACTATGTTCTACGTTTACTACTACACAGACTTTCCTCCAGGGTATTCAATAACCATGTCACTCTGTTCCTCCTCTATACAATCTCTCCTCTAAGTTATTCAACAACCATGAGGCTTCGATTGAGTTTTTATTTCTCTGGTGTGCCCTCCTGGCACATTCTCTCCTAAAATTGAAAAAACATTCAAGTACGCACTCCTTGGGTTGGCTCACAGAGTTTTCAGGACTCTATTGTGCACTCCTTACACAACCTAAAGAACATAGAACAACTCAACAACTCTCAAATAGATAGTGAAATCTATCTTATCCCTGCAGTTGAAAACCTATCACATATATCTACAGAATATACTCATAAACACATACACAGATGACATTCATCAAATACATAAACACACAGAATACTCGTAGGTAGGAAAAATGGCTCTTTGTATTAATGTGAATGTCTATTTACAATGGGTGTAGGCTCGGACTGCAACTGAGTCTCGACTCTTCTCTCCTTCTTCTCTTGGATTGAAATGAATTGTCATCAACTTTCAACAGCCTATACTAGGCATATTTTACAAAGATTTATACAAGAGGGCTCCTTGAGATTTCCCTCCAAGCTACACTAGTGGTGTCTAATCACCATTTACAACGCCTAACTATTGAGGCATATTACATTGAATGAACACATACATCTTCATATCTGAGGAGAATCTCAAGATATGTACAACTCAATCCTAATAAAGGCGACTCCATCTACTACCTGTACAAAGGCATCGACTTGGATCTTCCATCCTTAAAACATTTAAGTTTCTCTAATTACACTTAAAATTTAAATTTGAGAGAAAAATGAGAGGGTTGACGCCTCTCCCCTCCTTGAATGCCCTTTGATGTACTGGAATGTTGGTGCGTGTTGAGGTGGAGTGATTCTCCTGCATCAATGCTTGAGTCATGTCTTTGGTATCTTTGTGAGTTGTGGTATATTCCTTGAGGCACATCTTGGATACTTGGCATATGGTTTGTTTTATTGTATATTCTTGAGGAATTTCATGAGTGATATGGCACATGTTTGATGGTATCTCTTTGTACATGGTTTATGGATGTTGGCACATGCTTGACGTTCATGGTTTGAGGTACATCTTGGCTACATGGTTGAGTGATGTCATGGTACCTTTATATCTAGTTTGGTATATTTTATGGATTTTATAGGTACATCTTTGTGATGTTGGTAGATGTATGAGGTATACACTTGGTATATGGTGGCATATGTATGAGGCACATTCTTTGGTTTTTGGTTGAGGCACATCATTTAGTACATAGTTGATGCTTGGTACATGGTACATGGTTTTGATATACAATAGGTATATGGATTCTTATCATTTATTTTATGGTACCTACACTTGGAATATCTTGTGGTACATGATTGGTGATGATAGTACATCTTGGTGATGCTATGAGTCATGAGTTGATAATGATATGGTACACTTCTAGAAACACTTCTTGGTGATATTGGTATGGTACATGTTTTGGTACATGGTTGATGCATGGATGATGTACATGGCCGATGTACATGGTATGGTACAGGTTCTAGTACATGGTTGATGTACATGGCATGGTGATGGTTTTGGTATCCATGTGAGTATATCTGGTTATAGTTGGTTGATGATGGTATATCAATGACAATGATAGTGATAGTGACAATGTTAGGGACAATGAAAATGGCAAGTTGATGTATAGTGATAGTGGCATGTTGATGTATTAGTGAAAGTGGTAGTTATAGATTGATCAGTGGTAGTGATAGTTTGAGTCTACACTTATTGGGGGTTGTATCCTCCTTCAGGTTTGTACTGGAGAACACAGGGATTTGGAGCTTCCTCCAAGTTGGAGCGTGTAAATTAGGGGGTTGTATCCTCCTTCTATCTAGAGCCAGAGAACATAGGGAGCTGGAGCTTCCTTTAGATTAGAGCGTGTAAACTAGGGGATTGGAGCCTCCTTCTAGTTGTAGTTGGAGAATTCATGGATTTGTAGCTTCCTTCAGTTTGGATCCTGTGAATAGCGGGTTGGAGCCAAGGATAATTTTAGGAATGGAAATTTATATTAAAATGTAGAAACCTAGGCTAATCTTACTAGTCCTTAATATTCAAAATTTAAAATGTTTGGAGATACTTTTGTAAAAATATTTAAATTTCTAAGGATTTTAAATAATTTTTATAAAATTTTGGTGATTTTTAAGGTAAAATAAGTTTATTATATGGAATTTGGGTGAATTTATTTTAGACAAAATGGAAATTGGTGAATCTTGTTTTGACAAAAACCATAGAAAATTAACCCACTTGTGAAATTTAGCCCCTAAAATCATCTATGGTTGGAGCCTCCTTCCAGTTGATGATGGAGAATTTCGAATTTGGTGCTTCCTATGAATGAATTCTATATATATATATATATATATATATATATGAAATTATTCCATGGTTTTCTCCCATTTGGGTTTCCATGTAAATTATGGTGTATTGTGTATCTATGGTTGTTTATTATGCACTGATGAATGATATTTTTTATGATGCACTGATATACTGAAAGCATACATGATATTTTATTGAATACTACTGATAAAGTTGAATTTTATATATACTATGATTGCAAATGGTAAAAAGTGTTCACACTGGTTCACCCCCCCTCTCAATATTCCAACACAATAATCTACAAAAATGTGAGTTGTTCCATAGAAGAAAGTGCAAAATCTCAAGCCACTAAGCAACGATGCTTCCAAGAGAGAGAATTGGCATCCCACAAGTACCTCTCACAAAATATATTCTTCCTACTTTTCATCCTTACCTAAAGGTATGGAATATCAGAGACACAAGTTTCTTCTAGATTTCAACTCCAAATCATCCTTTTGGCCAAATCCCACTAATATCGGTTTCTAGACATTTTCTAATGCACAAAACTTGCCACCTTCCTCCATGTTTCTCAAATATTCTTGAAAATAAAAGATATCACAATTTGGAAGTTGTAGGGAGTAGATGCGATATCACATAATCTAAACACACCCCTAATTTTACTAACATGTTGGGATGGAACAATCTATGATGCAACAAAACCTACCAAGGAGAAGAACCCTCCAAACATATAACCACCCACTTAGCTTCCAAAATGCTTCCCTGCATTGCAACATCTATCAATCACTACTTCTTGTGTACTGAAATATGATGACGATACGTAGGTTGGTCGAAGCAATTCCATGGGAACTCTGCCAAAACGTGGTTACTAGTTTCGTCAGTGTATATTGGTCAGATAATATGACGAACATATTTTCCTGGGATATACAACATTGTGTCATCGGTTATACCGACATCCATAAGGACCAAAAACTTGTCAAAATCAGCTATTATTTCCAAAACATATGTGTCGGATGTCCGATGTAACTACACGTCGAATATCTAATAGAGAAACAAGATATCTGACATATTTTTTTCGAAACGTGTGTCATATATTCGACGAACAGGTTCGTTGGATATTTGACACACAAACAACATAATTGAAGGTGGTGCCATACCTCCAACGAATATGTCTGTTGGAAAGTTCATTGGATATACGACGCACAGGTATGTCAAATATACGACATCCAAAGAAGATGTCTGACGAAGGTGTCATTCCTCCGAAGGATATGTCTGTCAGACAATTCGTCGGATATTTTACGAACCTGTATATATTAAAAAAAATGAGATTAAGTGCCCGTAACTTTTGTGTGCCTATTGAATAGTGCCAAGGAGTTTTTTTTTTTATAGCTTATGTTATTGATTTGATCTTTATTCTAACCAATAGATATACCCATACTAACCAACCACATGACAGGGAGAATCCCTAGGATC
Organism: Picea sitchensis; assembly: GCA_010110895.2. NCBI lineage: Eukaryota > Viridiplantae > Streptophyta > Pinopsida > Pinales > Pinaceae > Picea > Picea sitchensis. Next base: position 27,716 of record SNQJ01S0087625.1, read on the forward strand.
AACACCATATATATATATATATATATATAGAGAGAGATAGATAGATAGATAGATAGATAGATATGCCCAACACAAGGTATGTATGGGAGATAACGGTTCTTTGGCATGCAATGTCTCTAATGCCATCATTAGTCCTGCAGATCTGTAGAGGACATTAATGTTATGTATAACCATATCCATCCATATTAACCACCCCTTAGAAATGTCATAATTGGCATGTACGTCTTACCAAGAACATAAAAATGAACACAAAATGATTCTATTCGTCCACTCCTAGTACACAATTTTTTATATCTTACTTGTGAAGAATTATTTTCTCCCTAGGTTGGATTTGAAGGGAAATGTCTTCTATTATTGCTATAACAATGCTCTTGTCTCCAGTGTTCAAATTAAATAGAGGCTTCTCCAATTCTTCCAATTTCTTGAAACATCATAAAAATACCACATAACAAAAATAACATTGCTTTCACTAATGGAAAAAAGTTTCATTGTACATATGACTATAATACACTAGGCATGGTGGATTCAATGAAATTAGTGAACACAAAGCCTTTCTTCATCATAGGATATAACTATAACATGTATTGGAAATTAATAAATATACTAGCATCCTAATCTTAATGTTGATTCGATACATGTAGTAGTCTTAGTTACCAATCACACAGATCCACAAGCTTAGAAATAAATTACTATTTCAATCATACATTTAGTAAATAATTTCCTAGTAGCATATATCCTTTTCTAATTTGTATTGAGTAAAATAACACACAAGTGTAAACATATGATGGAATATAATGGGTGCAAAGACCAATTTCAATCATTTCGACACCATTAATTCGTGACCATGTTAAGGCTAGATAATCCCCTTCATTGTTTCAAGAAAAATAGAAAACAAATCCATGTTATCTCACTAGAAAATAATACAACCAAAAATCTATCTAAACTAGAACATTCCCTCATGTTATTTTGTTATGTCAAGTAAGTAATGTGACTTCTAGTAAAGATGCTTGCACCATATTTCAATTTTTCTAGTTTAAGCTCTTTGTTAATTTGCATTTCATAAAATTAATATTGAATTATACAATATATCTAGCTAGAATAAGGTATATTTACCAAGATGTCCTGGAAGATGTGAAAGAACCTATGATAGACCAACATTACAGTGAAATCCAAAGGCAATCTCAGGGGAAACTAAGGTATGTTACAACTTGCATTCACCAATAGATTTTTAATCTTGAAGTCACAACTTGTTATTTCATGAATCATATGAGTGAATTATCAATAAATGTTTATTGGAAGGTAACAAAGGTGTGGTTTCATATTTTATTCATTTAAAATAATTTTTGAAAACTCTCCTTTTCCTTCTATATTATAAGACAATGAAACTTAAACCATATAAAACAAGATGTTAAAGGTGGTAGTTCTAAAAATATGTAAATTTGTTTCACCTATTAGGTGAAGAATCCTATAAACCAAACTCATAAGAATGGATTAGTGTTCATTAGAGATGTCATTGAAATTATAGCACCATCTCAATCTAACTTTGTGGTGGCATTTTACTTTCATTATAAATTGGAAAGATATCTATGATCCGTCTACATAAGAAGAGGAAAGTTTTCATTGAGGATTTAAATAACTTACGGTGTTTTATGTGACTACTTGAAATGTGAATGTTACTACTAGACTTGCACCTGATCCCATTGCAATACTATTAACAAATGCTACTTGAATCAAACATACAAATTTTTGCATGCAATTAATTAAACAAAAACATAACAATTAGAAGAAGAAATCTTCCATTTGATTTTCTCAAACTAGTTGGGGAAAGATAACATGAGATCAATGTAATATTAACAATGTTTTATGTGAGTGTCACAAAAAAAATATAATTTTTTTATCATAGTCTTAGATGGTAAGTAAAGAATATACATATTATATTTCGAAAGAAATAAACCTCAATTACATTGAAAAAATACACGTAAAATCTAAGAGAGATTATTCTTCTAAAAAAATTAGCCTTGAATGCCAACTTGCATTGATAATGCTATCCTTTTTGCAAATGTGAAAAATGAGATATAAAGAAAAGATAACAATCCTTACCAAATGTTTTTGGTATGTATGGATATGATATTGACGCCAATACCCTTTGTATATAGTCTCAATAACTGCAAAAATAGTTAATCGATCATAATGCATTGTACACGCACACACTCACAAAAACACATAAAAAGTCATGTTTGTACACACTAATGTTTTAAAAGAATATTAACATTTGATATTGATATTTCACATGTATTTGACACTTCATTTTTTGTAGGGAACAAAAACTAATGAAAAAATATTAGTTACCATGAGAACAATAAGAAACTAATGAGCATATATTGTCACTTATACTTGTAATCTAACAATGAACTCTTTTGAAACAATGAAGTAAAGTTTTCAATGTTTGAAAATAATCTTTTGAAGTAGTGAAGTAAAGTTGTCAATGTTTGAAAAGAATCTTTTGAAGCAGTGAAGTAAAGTTGTCAATGTTTGAAAAGACTCGATTCCAACCTTATTTTCCATAATTTAGTAGCCTCAAGTCTCCTCCAATAGAAAAGGCTCCCCAAACTCCCTAAAGGAAATATAGACGTGTCAACAAAAGTTTGAAAGTGGCACAATATTTGAATTTTTGGTAGTAAAAAGAGTGGAAGTTTTACCTTCACAATTATCATCTCCACGTCATTTTGTTTCTCCCAATTTTCTTAGGTCTTAGCTAATTGGATTTCCTGGACATCATATTAGAGGAACTATTAAACAAATTTTGGAAAGATCTTCCTAGCCTAATTCCTTAACCATCAATTAGAGAGGAAAGTTGATCATTGATTATCTTACCATTTCCCTATTAGAGATATTCAATTTATGTGGTTTATTTAGCATGATGACACGTACATGACCTTTTTCTTAAGATAGGACAACCTACTTGAATACCACACCTTTATTTAGTACAATTATCATCCAAAATATCATCAACCAAACGAGAACCACTATTAATGCACAATTACATTATTTTAGACATGGAAATAACATTTCCTATAAACCTTGTCTGAAATGCATTGTGGATCGTGGAGGTGACCTCCCTTTAGACCTACATTTTTTAAATACAATAATAGGTTAAATGATTAAATAATAAATAAACATCCATGAAATTGTATTTTATAAAGAGAATTAAACGTTATATGATTGAATAATAATTAAATATGTACGATTCTCTAGAAATAGTAAAGGGGAATACCTCATGAATGAGCTCCTCTTTGTTTCGAGAATAATTAATTCTCTACTAAACAGGACCAACCACGTAAAGGTGGAAGATCGTTTGGTCCCTCCCCCCCATCACATGACTATCACCCATACCCAATCATGCATAACAAATAGAAAAAAAAGAGTTAAAGGTAAATGAAATCAAGAAGGTACATGCATACATAATATATAAGGTCCATGCACAACTAGGAAAACAAAAAGTTGTATAGTCAATAATTTTTATTAATAAAATTGCTCTAATAGACTAGTTCTATCGTTTCCATATATGACCCATATAGAAAATATTTCATTGACATGATATACTACTTTTTCAGTATCACTATCTTTATTTGAACCACTTACATTTAGACTAGGCAATAAGGACTTCCAGTGGAGCTAGGTTTTCTTCTAGCTCATGGTTCTTAATTGAATTGAAATATTTGGTGTTTATCGGCATTTGTGAGCTAGTGTTTATTTCCTTTTTAAAATAGTTGATTCCATCTAGAATCCAAAGGTATCGTAGAACAAATAAATAAATTTCATCATTGAAAACAAACTTCATTAATATATGCTTTTACTAGACATGAATAAAAGTGTAGTTGGAAGAGGGCACCAAAAAAACAACAATAACTTATTGACAACAAAACCAATTCAACAAGAAAGATATGATTAGATTTCAAATGGCTAATGAGATCTAAGCCACATAACTATAAACTCAAGTTCAATGTAAAACAACACAAACACACCATGTTCACAAAAAAAGTGTTTATATACAAGGCAAGATGCAAAAATACACATTGAATCCACCAATCAAATGATATGAATTAATGTATAATAGCAGCCAATATTCCTTTCCATCTAGTTTAAACACAAGTAGATTTATTTCAAATTAAAAGAAATTGTATCAAATGGTGTAATGCGAGTCAACTAAAAAACAACCCACCATAAAAAAACAAGACACATAATGCATCAATCCATAACCTATACGAACAAACTAATATAGTATATTATATACTATAACTGATATTTAAAGAAACTTCCTCTACATAAGAAAAGAAATATGCAACACCATGGAAACATAACTATAAGGATACCATATGGTAAAAACTGAGTTGACTCGATTTACTTCTTTCACAATATCACTAGCTTCAATTGAACCACTTACATTTTAGACCGAGAACTGAAAACTTCTAGTGTAGTTGGGTTTTGTTGCATCTAATTGTTACCAATCATAATGAGGCCATGTGTTTCATTTTTATTAGGGTTTGTAAGCTATTTTTTGTTGTGTTCTTTCAATGGTTGATTTTGTTCAAAATCCAAAGAAATTCTAGAAGAAAGAAACAAATGGTATGATTCAAAATAGAGTAGACTCTGTTCTTTTACTAGACATGGAATCTAAGCCACATAAACATGAACTCAAGTTCAATGTAAATCAAGGAAATCCCATGTGACACCACATTCACAAAAACAATGTTCATATACAAGAAAACATGCAACAAGACACAATGAATCCATCAATCAAATGAAATGAATTAAATGTATAACAACTAGAAATATTCCTTACCATCTATTTTACACACAAGTAGATTTCTTTCAAATTCAAAGGTATTGTGTCTAATTCCACAATTCCCATTAACAAAAATAAAATTTTCCATTAGAACATAAGGCATACAATTCATCAATACAAGACCTATACTAGCAAATTAATATAAGATATGTTAGTGAATCATCACAGTTTTTGAAATCAAACAAACCAACTCTAGAGAATCACTATAATAATTCTAGATCAACCAACGATAGATTAAAACCACTTGTAGTCCATGATCAAACCATTTCACATGTCAATTTAAGAACCCTCATATTGAAGAATCACAAAACAACACTCTTGCATACTTTGAGACCTAGAAAAAAAAAAGAAAAAAAGGGTGGCTAGCAACTTGCAACCATAGTTGAATGGCATATGGACACCATAAAAAACAATTGTTTCTACTCAAATGATTGTTTCTCTAATATCGCTAACTCCACTTGAGTTACTTATAATTAGACTAGTAACTACAAAATTCTAGTGAAAATGGGTTTTTGTTCAAGGTTTTTGTTCCCAATTAAATTGAGATAGACTGTTTGATCTATTTACAATTTTCAAGATACTCTTTATTCCTTTGTTTATATGGTGGATACTATGAAAAATACAAATACATTCTATAACAAAGAAACAAATCAAATGAATGAATACAAACTACACTATATTACTAGATACAAATAGCAGTGATGGTTCAAAGGCAACACCACAAAGAAAATAATCATGAAGTTGCAAGAAAACCATGTGAACTTATTATTGACATGAAATTCTTATGACTCCCTCATTGTTCATGCACAACTATAGAGGACATGAATTCTATGGATAACCATATCTATGCATATTATTGACTCCTTAGAAATGTCATAATTGGCATGTACATCTTGCCGAGAATTGGTGTAACTTTCAAATGGATTGTATGGACTACTTGGGACCATAATGGACACAAATTATGTACAAAAATGCCAAGGATAAATGAATAAATAAGATATTATTCACTGATTGACTAACTCAAAGTTTGGTAGG
>SNQJ01S0087626.1:15663-26136 GCA_010110895.2 Picea sitchensis
AGAACCTAATTGATTAATATTAATTAACCCTGTAGTAATAAAACACTTAGAATATAAATTAACAAGAAAAGAAAAAACCCTAATCTTATAAATTACTTGATACCTATAACCTAACCCTAGAACCTATTATTCTTAATGAAGACTTTAGTACACAACATTAAATTAATAAGAACCCATTATTTACCTTATAACAAAAGTAACCCTAATATTAAACCCAAAACAAACATTTAATTTGTTTATACCTTAACCTCATTTTATATTAACCTAACCCTAAAATAAAAATTTAAGAATCCATTTTTTACCTATTAACTAAACCCTAGAACATTAAATGATTAAATATAAATAAGAAACCCTAAAATTATTAATAAACTATTATAACCTTTAATAAACAAAAATCTAATAAACCCTAGAAATATCTTATAAAATAATTAAATTTATTAAATATTTCTACTTAGCCGACACTAATAAACTTTCCCACTTCCAGTATTTATACCATCTCTTCCCTTTCTCTTAAACCCAGGCTCTTTGTCCTGAAGATGGATCCTGATTTGGATCCGAAACGTCGACAATCTATTGACAACACTGTGGCTTTTTCGATCAAAACCAAAAAATTTCCTATGAGAAGTCCTATATGGTTCAATCTTCTGATCCATAAATCTATAGTGAGGTTATGGGAAATCCTTTTTGGAAAGTAGTCATGCAGGAGTAGTATGGCTCACTCCTAGAGAATCAGACTTGGGATCTGGTTCTACTTCCACCAGAGAGTAAACTTGTAAAATACAAATGAGTCTATAGGACCAAGAGGGCACCAGATGATCATGTGAGCAGGTACAAGGCAAGACTAGTTGCAAAAGGATTTCAGCAGATTCATGGGATAGATTATGATGAGACATTTTCTCCTGTAGAAAATATGGACTCCATTCGCTTGGTTCTAGTCATTGCAGCGTCCAAAGGATGGGAAGTTTACCAGATGGACATGAAGAATGTTTTTCTTCACGGTGATTTTTTAGAGGAGATCTACATGGAGCATCCACATGGGTTCATTCAAAACTCATCTTTAGTATGTACACCGAAGAACTCACTCTATGGCCTCAAGAAGGGACCTATAGGATGGTATGCAAATATGGATTCTTATCTGCTTTCACGTGATTTTGTTAGATGTACATATGATTGCAGTGTTTACATGTCGAGGACTACTAACTCTTTGATGATTTTAGTACTCTATGTTGATGATCTTTTTATCACTGGTAGCTCTACTTCAACGATTGTTGTGGTCAAAGATATTTTGCATGCTAGGTTCTCTATGATGGACATGGGTCCAATTTACTTCTTTCTTGGTCTCGAGATTAGGCAGGATGCTTTAGGCATCAAACTTTCTCAGGTTAAGTATGATAGGTATCTTCTAGATTTATTCCATATGACAGACTGTAAGTTTGCATCTACGCCCTTCTTATCTGGGATCAGACTTGATGATGGTGGGGATACACCATTAGTGGACAACACTTTGTATCAATAGTTGGTGGGGAGTCTTCTGTATCTCACCCACACCTATCTAGATATCTCATATGCAGTAGGAGCAGTTTCCAGATACATGCAGGAGCCTCGTGATCTGCACTGGAAAGTTGCCAAGCACATCCTCAGATATGTTTAGGGCACCATCAGTTATGGGATTCACTATGCAGTTGGTTGTGCATTAGATCTCATAGGCTTCACAGATTCAAATTGGGTTGGTGATGGCATAGATCACAAGTCCACTTCCGATTTCACTCTCAGTTTGGGTTCATGCCCTATTTGTTGTAAGAAGCAGTGAACCATTGTTTTATCCTCTGCATAGGCCGAGTATAGAGGATTAGTCAATTGTGTCATTCAGGCACTTTGGCTTCAACACTTCCTTACCGAGATTGGTATCCAGTTTCACTGTCCGACTGTCATATGGTGTGACAATCAGAGTACACTGAGATTTTGCAGAGATCCAGTACAACGACAACAAACCAAACACATTGAGGTCCACATGCATTTCATTAGAGATCTAGTACATGATAGGACCATTGATCTACAATTCTGTCATTTCTCTGAACACATTGTCGATATCTTCACCAAGACCTTCACTGGGCTGAAGTTTCAGATTTTGTGGGATTGTCTTGGAGTGAAGAACATAGTTTCATAGCATCTACCTTTTCTTCTTTTGATGCATTTTATTTTGAGGAGGGGTTTTGTTCCCACGTGGTTTTCCCTCTTTCCTCATTTTTATTTTGTATTCATTAGTTGCAATGTACATGAATACCTAATATGGCTTAGTAGCCATGACTCATTTTTACTCCATAGTGATGTTCGAGGGGGTGTTGAAGAAATTTTTATTTTGGGCACACTAGTTCAGTGGGAGTTAACTGACTAGTTCTATTTTAGACTTTCTATTTAGATCATCACTATTATGCATGCATGCATTCCTAAGGAAAGCTAACTGCTTGATTGTTTTTCTTAATTATGGAATGTTCTTTGCTATATATGAGTGTCTTCCACTCATTCATTGTATCAATCATTCATGCATTGATCATCTCATTGGAGTAGTGTGAATATATTTTCTCATTCTTCCATATTGAATCTCTTGTCCTTTTCTTGATAAGCTTTGTTTGTACTTGCTTTAGCTAGATCTCCTGTGCAGGTTTCGATGAAACATTGACAAAATTTACATAGGAGAAATTATTTGATTCTTGTTTTTTCTACTCCATCACTGATGCTAAGAGGCTACGAGTTGGTGTTCAAGACCATGTGCCTTATAACATTCTTTGAGTCCCCCATCACCATCAATTTCTAAATGAGAGAATTGATGTAGGGCTTGCAATAATGCACATGCTTCAACGTGATTATTAGTTAATATTCGAGACCCCAAGCAATGAAAGTTTTATTATTCCTTTGGGTTTGTAACATGAATTGGTGTTCATCTTCAAAGTTTGCAATAATGCATAAGCTTGTGCATGATTGGTTAATATATAGAGACCTCGAACAAATGCAATTTGTATTGTTCCTCCATGTTTGTAATATTAACCCTTCTGACACCTCCCAGTGCCCACTCCATCAAATTTGACGATTGTGTTTTTTTGTTTGCTAGCATGTCAGTGACTTGCGGGACTAGTCAAATTACAACTCAAGGGCATCTAAACTGTCAAAATCACCCGAGAATCACACCTTGGCCTGGACCACATCAACCGTTAACATGGTTGGATTTTTAGATGTCTCCTCCCAATAATAACGAGTTTTGATCACAAAATGAAACCCATTGAAACCAATTACAATAACAAGATTTTACCAAAAGTGATGTCTCTTACTCAATCGGATTTTTCTTTTAGTTGGGGGATTGAGTAAGCATGACAACTTGGTACCTATTTCAACGTCACAAAAGAAAATTCAGAAAATTACACTAACAACCAATGGGAGATTGGGAGATTTTAAAACGAAATAAAGCAATTATCAACAAAGTCGATTCCAATGGCCCAACATGGAAACGCCAACCGACTCACGTAACTTGTTAGGAGCCCATCGAGAGGCTTTTGACCAACCAAAAGATATAGGAGAGAAAAAACAGTATAAGATTCTCTCAACCGACAACGACCCAAACCCAAACTTCGATGTGACGTGAGATGGAAAAAGCTGCCACGTCATAAAGTTACTCACTTTATGTGTGTCATATTGTGAAAAGGGAGATTCATACACTGAAATAATAGCAAATTTGTAATTGTGGGCATTAAACAAGCAGAAGAAACTATGGTTGGAATGATTATAAAGCGAAATGCGCTGAGCGGTGGGTCCCTCCCCGTGCTGTCCAGCTGGCCACTCGCAAACATTCAAGAGGTGGTATGGTCCCGACATATGGCCGTCCAAGCTGTCCTGCCGTCCAGGTGGGACCCGCGAGGAGTCTTTCGAAGGGCGGCCGGACAGCTCTGTCTCTCCGTGACAATTCCTTCGTATTTCCGACCGGAAATGAAATTCCAGTGGTCGGTCGATCTTTGACACGCCGCGGTGCCAACCTACGACGTCGTTCTTCCTGACACGCCGCGGTGCCAACCTACGACGTCGTTCTTCCTGTGAATAAGTTAATTCGGAGCAATCTTTTTTTTTTTTTTTTTGCAAAAAAATGGTCCTGAATTTGGTCAGATTTTTAGGGTAGTCTGAGTTTGGTATGGATTAAAGTTCTATACATTTCAGAATCTCACTTTAGGGGTTTCACTTCATTTAAAACCAACCCAGATGCTTAGAAAATCGATCAGACTTCTAGTTTGATTGGAAATTTAAAACAGCACAGCCGAAAAACATACCGAAAAAATAAATCGAGAAAGAAGATTGCTCCGAGTTAGCGCACTCCTTTTAAAAATACCATTCACATTCAAATATTCTGTTCAGTATCAAGAATTGAATTAATAGTGAAAGTATTAGAAGTCTGGATAGTTTTACTGGTATATTTTTCGATCAATTTTCACTGATATTTAATTCAAAATTATTGAAACTTTAGATTTTATTAATTGAATTTATATAAGATGATTTTTCAAGTTATTAATTTATTTATGTATTCAAAAATAATTTAAATAATTAAAAAATGGTGATTTAATCAAGATTTATTTTACCCACTCCAATGAAAAAATTTAAAAGATAAAATGTTTAAAAAAAACCTCAGCATTTAGTTCTGAATGGCCCAACTAAAAATTGGGAAAATTTTGTTTGAAAAATATTAAATATTGGCCAACTGCTCCATACCCTGGGCAAACCTAGAATCATAACCTTGTTCGCTTGAAACCGAAATCCTTCCGGTTTTCCAAAATCCAGGATCTTGTAACCGCTATACCTCCCACGCCTTTCTCTTTCATGCTAACGGATACCGGCGGCATCTTTACTTTCATTATTTTTCAACCTTTTTATAAATCATATAGAGAAAGAAGCGCAAGCCCATCTTGGTTTGTAGTATAAATAGCCCACCCGGGACACTTGTATTGTAGGATTTCCACTGCTAAACAAGCCGAGCCAACGAGCTTCTGATCCGATCGATTGGATTTCTGCATAGCTAATTGTTTTTTCAGCTGTGTATAGAGAGCCTGAATTAGCAGAATATGGCCACTGCTGAGGTATATCAATTAATCTCTGCATGTACGTTTACGTTTAGTACTTTTGATCGATCTGTCGTGAGATCTATGATGCCATTAAGTTCGAATTCACATTAATTTTAGCTATCGGGTAATGGATTTTTTGTGCAGGTTGCTGCGCCCGTTGGACTGGTTGTAAGCGAAGAACAGGTGAAGGCCACAGATGAAGCTGTGAAGGTTACTGAGATCGAACCCACGACCGAAAAGGCTACCGAAGAAGAAGCTCCTGCTGACGAGGTTCCCGTGACCGAAAAAACAGTTGAAGAAAGCCCCGCCATCGTTGAGAAATCTGCAGACGAATTGACTGTAACACCGCCTGCCTCGGAGCCCGAAGCAGAATCGGTCCCGGTGGAATCCGAGGAAGCGGCAAAACCCAACGAAGAAGCTGAGTCCGCTAAAGAGGAGTCTGTAGCTGAACCTCCGGCCGAAGAGGCGGCTATTGAAGAAAAAGCTGAAGAATCATCGGCTAAGGAAGAAGCACCTGCTGAAATTTCAGAAGAAAAAACTGCATCAGTTGAAGAGAGTGCTGTTGAAGAAGCAAAGCCAGCTGAAGCAGCTACTGCTGAAGAGAAGGCCGAGGGTGAGGGTAAGGCTGAAGAATAAATGAATGGGTATGGAAGGCAAATGAATAAAATATATGTATGGATCATTAGGGTGAGGTGAGTTTTGATCTAGGAAGCTTTTATAATAGTATTGTAGAAAGCTGTTTATAAACGGTTTGGTTGGTGATTATGTTCTGAGTCGATCCGATCCAGTTTAGTTCACCCCTTCTTCTATTCATTAGCTTCAGGAAAATTAAACTAGGCTGACCGATCGGATCAGCGATCTCGCCTATAACGATATGATATATATAGTAATATTAATTACAGTTGGATTGGATTTATCATGCATGCGAATGCTAATTGCTCCCTATCATTTATTTTTATTTTTATGTTGAATCGTTAAATCCGGGCAGTTTGATGGTTTTCTCTGTTATATTCATGAAATCGTGGGAGAACTAAGTGGAGTTTGTAGGACTTATTGATCAGAGCTTGGCTTGTTATTTGTTCCGAAAATTAAGAACTTGGACATGAGATGGGGTAGGAGATCACTGGGATTCCACCATTGATGTTCACCCGGGTTTCCAGGATTGATTTTGATGACATAGAAATGTTTATTTGCATAATAAAATCTTAGATTAAAGAATTGGTTGGATAAAGGTATCAAGATCTATCCTTGTTGAGTGTCACACTATACACTATCTAATAATGTGAACAAAATGATTAGCTGGATAAAGGTATCTTCACTAAGTTTCTTACTATCTTGGAAGAACGATACTGAGTAGTATAACTTCAGATTAAAAAATTGGTTATATGGGTTTTAAGATTTATTCTCACTAGCTTTTACACTGTCAATGACATCACACTGATAATGGGAAGGGTAATACTTAGTGGTATAACTTCAAAGTAAACAATTGGTTGCATAGTCATTCACACTAATAATGGGAAGGGTAATAGTTAGTGGTATAACTTTAAATTAAACAATTGGTTGGATAGTCATTCATACTAATAATGGGAAGGGTAATAGCTTATAACTTCAAATTAAACAATTGGTTGGATAGTCATTCACACTAATAATGGGAAGGGTAATAGCTAGTGGTATAACTTCAAATTAAACCATTAGTTGGATAGGTTCTAAGATTTATATTAGGTAAGTTTTACATTATCTAGAAATGATAATAGTGAATGGTATCACATTATTTACTATCTAATAATAAGTAGTATAACTTCAAATTGAATGGTATCATATTAACTACTATCTAATAATAAGTAGTATAACTTCAAATTGAATGGTATCATATTAACTACTATCTAATAATAAGTGGTATAATTTCAAATTGAAGAATATCTACTCTTTAATAATGAGTGGTGTAATTTCAAATTGAAGAATATCTGCTCTTTAATAATGAGTGATATAACTATCATAGTGAATGGTATCATATTAACTACTATCTAATAATAAGTGGTATAACTTCAAATTAAATGGTATCACATTAACTACTATCTAATAATAAGTTGTATAACTTCAAATTGAAGAATATCTACTCTAATAATGAGTGGTATAACTTCAAATTGAAGAATATCTACTCTAATAATAAGTGGTATAATTTCAAATTGAAGAATTGGTTGGAGAAAGGTTTCAATATCCCTTTCTATTGAATTTCAAAATATTTAATAATGGAAAACATGGTTAGAATTTCATTCTCTTCTTTTCAAATGTAATTTAATGACTATTATATGTTTTTCATACTTTTGATTTTATGATTCATTCATGTCTTTTACTTTATTAAATGTGAATTTTAATAATTCTATGGTACAATTTTTTTCATCTTCTCAAAATTTTTACCATACAATTATCTACTATTGTAGAATAAATCAAAATATTGTATTACATAATACATATGGAATACAATATTTTATCAAATTATATATGAATATATAGATTACTAAGATCATGACTCCTAAACATTATTTAGGTAGTACTTTACTCAAGTTCTAAATTGAATATATTATCAACTATGACATTCTAGTAGGTGCTAATTAACTCAAACAACATAGAATTGGAAATAAACCAACAAGATATCATTCCTATAGCACCATAAATTGAGAGATTCTAAGAACAATATTGAACAACAAATAGATTTCTTTGTTTATAAAATTAAAAGAAAGAAAAAAATTAGTGAGACTAAACTGAATTCAAATAGAACTCCTATACCAAAAATACAATCATAGTTATATTATGGAATGATCATTGTATTTTCACGCTCAAATAATTTGAATGCCAAGTGCTTAAAAAATAAAACACTTGTCCATTTTTCAAGGAAATGGTAGCCATTGTTGCAACTTCCATGACTAATGAAAAAGGATTATGCATGGAGATCAATTTTTTCCAAACTTTACCTTCTATCAAGGAAATATTCAAAATTATAAATAATGTATGAAAGACTAGTGCATTGTTTCCAATATGAAATAAGGAAATTTACATTATATGTCCTAAATCTAATATGATAACATACACGTATTCACATTTGATTTATAGTACATCAATAACTTTGTACATCTCAATGCTAACATATTGGGAAAAAATAATGAAAGAATTGACCAATTAAATATTGGTCAATTGAATATGAAACATTGTGCGGAAGTATAAAACTAAAATTATTCCTGATGTCAAATATTTAACATACTCAAAAGTATATTGGCTCAAATCCTTCACTCAACATAACCCAAAAGATTCCATATAGATTAAGAGTTACTTTGCAAGAGAAATACAACTCACTTCTAGGGATTAAAAAAATTAACTTCCCAATTCTCAAATTCAAGAACTCTTCTTCACTTTATATCTCTCCATACACCATATACTACATTCTAATCAACATTAGATAATTTAGGTCCATTCACATATATTCTCATTAGTGCATCCACTATATTCAACCCTACCCTTGATCTTGTCACGGTCATTGACGATATTTTGTTTAGAAAATCACCTTCCATAATCTATTGTACTTGTAGGAATTGTGAGTACAAATCACCACAATTTCATCATATGAAGATAAGTTTTGTGATGTGAAATGCCTTCCATGCTTCTTGCATTGAGAAACCCTCTCAAGTTAGATTTAATGAATCAACAAAAGTGTGCAACTCTCTTTAATAAGATTTAACATCAAATGAAGGTAAAGATCAGAAGTTATTTGATATGGCACGTTGCAAATGTTGAAAAAATTTAAAATCCAATGCTCTGAATTTTTCTCATGACTACACCGTTCTTTTAAATAATAACATGGGTTGACTAGTTTTGCTTCAACAAAATGATGGATATCTGGAAACATTTCATTTAAACAACTTATGAGATACTCAATATAACCTTCTATGAGTTGTTGGAAACTATATTATGTGACTTCAATGCATTGTTTCATAATTTGTTCCATTACATCATTATAATAAAGGTTGGGATAGAGATATATTGTAACTCATGTTTATTTGTGACTAGATCTTCATGTTTAATTTTAATATATCGATATTGGGAATCACTTACAAATTTCAAAAGATAGATTGTGACTTTTACAAATGTTTGTTTCCTCAAAAACCATATAAATAAGGCATTTATGGTACTTAAAAATCCAACCCAGTAGTTGTAATGTCTACATTTTCTTCTTGAAAAGTATTTTTCAACTTGTTTAATTCATCGGACACATCAACAAGTATATGCATTGCACAAACAAAAATCAATGAAATAAATTCATATCTTATCATACTAGGATGGAGTTTTCCTTTCACTTTCCCACAAAGTTAAAATGGCTAAAATATTATTCACAAGCCTTATAATAACTTTTCCCTTGGATAACTATCTCATTGATTCTATTTATAGAATGCCAAGAGCATCAATTTGGCATGACTTTAAGAAAATGATTCAGCTTATTCCTTCTCTTTGGTGAGTTTTGAACCCACGAATACACTTTTGCAATTTTTTCAACATATAACAACTTAAGTAGTTTCTTAGAGACATTTCCTACTACTAAACAATCATGATAAGTTACACAATGAGTTGTTATAAGGTTTGGAGTGTCTTATTAAAAAAATTAGGAAAATCTATTTTCATGTCCAATCATTGTTGAAGCCCCATCTATAGAAACACATATGAAATATTTCTATTGAAGGCCTCTAACATTTATTAATTGATTGACACTATTATATATATTTTTATTTTTCCATCCATTACATCCTTGGGCTTCATAAAATATGAAATAGGTGGCCCAAGGTCTTTTTAATATAAATATGTTGCATAAGGGTGAGTGCACGAAGTTGGTGGACGATAAAGTGGCAACACGGTGAGCAGGAACACATGCATGTTTCTAGGAACGTAGATACATTCCTGATGTGACAGATTCGACAAAACCTGAACATCCACTCAACAAGCCAAATAGGCATGTTCCAAAGAATACATGTGCATTCTCAATAATACACATGCGTTCCTGAGAGACATGTGTGCAAGAACACGTGCGTGTTCCTAAAAACAATTGAAATAAAAATAACACATGCGTGATTTAGGAACGTGCACACATTCCTAAAGCACACACACNAGCAGGAACACATGCATGTTTCTAGGAACGTAGATACATTCCTGATGTGACAGATTCGACAAAACCTGAACATCCACTCAACAAGCCAAATAGGCATGTTCCAAAGAATACATGTGCATTCTCAATAATACACATGCGTTCCTAAGAGACATGTGTGCAAGAACACGTGCGTGTTCCTAAAAACAATTGAAATAAAAATAACACATGTGTGATTTAGGAACG
>SNQJ01S0087627.1:0-15186 GCA_010110895.2 Picea sitchensis
CCTCTGGAGCCTTATGTTAAATGTTTAATTACAATGAGAGTTTCCTTAATTCTTAACTAGATTGTAAGTAAGTATCAAGTTCTTTATATTCATTAAATAAGATTTCAGTCTCCTTAATCCTTTATAATTGGGTATGTAAGTTGGATGGTTAAGACTTTACATATGGCGTGATATGTGTCGATATTCCTATTTATTTTAGTAGATATAAAAGGCAGCCTTGACTTCTATTTTGTGCTTATTATTGTCAATTCTAAAAGGGATATGTAATGAAATATGTAATGAAAGATAACATTGAATGGTATGTCTTTCTTAAGAAGATTAATCTACCTAGGATTCCTTAAATAAAAAGAAATTTAGTCTTTGAATGTGTATATATAGTATTACTGGTTAGCTCCTTACTGTCAATCCTTTAGAACAATAAAGGAATAAATTGCTAGAGAAACACTAAGGGTGTGGTGTAGAACTTGATTTATGTACATAGTAACTTGTATCTAGTTTGGTAAGAATTACCCATAGATCAATCCTTGAATGTTAAGTGGTATAAGATGACAGATATAGCATTCTTGCATAGTCTCCGATAATGTTTGGTAGACGAATAGATCATAAAAGTATTGGGCAATAATGGTGAATGGAATAATAAAAATCCCTATCGGATACTATGAAGGTACCTATGCTCTTGTGGTCCTTGTCAGTCCTTATGCAATTCCTCTTTCTAATTGTACTTAATTATTGATTGAAGATTGAATAAGTTTAGTATTTATTCTATTTGCGCCATGAATATTTGATGATTAGGTGAGATTGATGTTCTGGTATGGATTGCAGCTTATGTTGGGCTATGGGATTTAGATACTTCCTCATTCCTCATAACATTCGCTAGTCCTGAGACCTTAAATGGTCAAAATCAATTGGATGACTTGAACATTTCTTATGAGTCTTGGAGGTTCTAACCATGTAGGGTAGGTTGGGTGGGTAGTTCTTTAATATTCAGTGACATGGTTAATCAATTATTAGTATTTTTCTTCACTTGATCATGATGTGTTGATTTGTGTTGTTTCTTATTATGATGACGTGTTGATTATGTGCAGATATTGATTATGACGACACGTTGATTTGTATCTATGTTTATTATGATCATGTGTTGATTATGTACTAATGTTAATTATGTTAATCAATTGATTATGTGTCGTTATTATTTATGATGATGTATCTCTTGCGATGCTATTAATTATTTTGTGATGATTTTAATACCCTAATGCGAAGAAAAAAAATATTTACCTATTGTACATTTCTATTCATTGTTGTAACGGAGGGGTCATTACAAAAGCTATCTTAATCCGTCAGGAAAAGTATATCAGAGAAATGTTGAAGAAGTTTGGAATGACAGATTGCAAACTAGTCAGTACTCCTATGAAAACAAGTTGAATGTTAAGGATGATGATTCCAAGGATGCAGATCAGAGACAATACATATTAATGATAGATATATTACTTTATGTGACAACTTCTACACCGGACATGATGCAGGAAGTTGGATAGGTTCCAAGGTTTCAAGCACCACCAAAGGAATCACATGTTATGGAAGTGAACATGATATTCATATACCTCAAAGGTACATAAGATTTTGGATTATGGTATCCAAAAGGGAAGAATATGTCTCTTGTTTCCTGCACAGATGCAAATTGGGCAGGTTGCATTGATGATAGAAGAAGTACAAGTGGGGAATATTTCTACTTGGGTGAGTGCTTGGTATCATGGCTAAGAAAGAAACAATCATTAGTATATTTTTCCACAACAGAGGAAGAATACATTGCAACAATGACATGTTGTACTTAGGTTCTTTGGATGAAGAAGACTTTGCAGGATATGCAAGTAAAGTATGATGAGCCCATTTCAATACTTTGTGACAACACTAGCACCATCAATATTTCAAAGAATCAAGTGATGCACTCTAAGACAAAGCATGTTCCAATCAAGTATCACTTCTTACATGAATAGGATACAGATAAGAACATCAAGCTATAGTATATTGGGACAAAACAATAGATTGCAGATATCTTCACCAAACTGCTTGCAAGGGAAACTTTTGAGTATCTGCGATAGAAACTTGGAGTAGTTTCTTCCCCATAGTGTTCCACTCAACATCAAGATTAATTGGACAGGGGATAAAGAAACATAAGTCTTGAATAATTTCAAGTAACGAATCTTTTGAATGCTTTTCATATATACATCAAGGAATTACACAAGGAAGAACCATGAAGAGAAAAGTCTGTAGAATTAGTAGAGGCTTGTAGATAGAGGGAGTATCCCCATATCAGGAGTACCCTTTTCCATTGATCTCAAAGGGGGAGAGATAAAGAGTAAGACATGGAGAGATAGAGGCATGTAGTCGGGGGGGGAATGATCACAAGGGAAGCATGAGCATAGGGATTTCCATGCCTAAGTGTTTCCATCAATGCCAAAGGGGGAGATTGTTGGATACTTGGTTTGGACATTTGGTTTTCATTGATTTCAACCCTTAGAGAGTGATCTTACAGATTAATTTCAACCCTTGAATAATTTTGGTAGCCCCGATAGTGTTGTTTTTTTACCCTAAGTTGAATGAATAATACATATAGAAAGGACAGTGAGAATGCAGGAAATACCCTAATAGATGGATAGTACTCATCGTGCCATTTTCGGTGATATGCAAAACACCATGCGGTTCCTCATGTTTAGGGAGATATGTCCTTGTAAAGTTGGAAGGCGGGAAGAGTGGATAAGAATCCCCTAGTTTTTTATAAGTCTTGGTTAGAGAGGTAAAGTTGTTGTAACACAAAAATCCTAGAAGCCCTAAAATAAGGAGAGGAGTTACCTAGAACAAGTATATAAGCACCTCAAGGAGTCATTCATAAGTACACTCACACACTTATTCATTGCTTATCTTTCTTGTGATCTAGTAATATTTTTCTAAGGTTGTAGTGTCATTTGATGAAGTAGAAAAGAAGGGTTGACGGAGAAAATATCAGAGCTACTGCAAAAGCCTAGTTTATGAGGTATACACGAGTTGCATGCCTGTGAGGGAGCGCATGTACGTGAGTTGCAGTGGAGGAAAGAGCGTATATATGTGGGTTGTACAAGGGAACATTGCATACATCTGAAAATCTAATGAAAAATTTAATAGATATTGGTACCATGTCCCTAGAGTCTGAAATCAAGTTCACAGGTCAACATTCTATAGGTTCAGTTCAAGTACAAAATATTTGGTACGGTTATTAGTTTTTTTTTATGCTTATATTTTCTTATGATGTTGTGAATTCTTGAGGAATTTTTGGTATGGGTGGTCTTGTATTTGGATATGGTATATGTTGGTTAGTTGGTTGAGTGAGCAGTGCTCTTATGCATGGTACAACATTGATATGGTTCTTATAGTTCACATCCTTGATTTTCTTGTACATGGTTGAGGGTTATTCATGTTGTATGGTGGCATATGAATGAGGGATATGCATAGGGTCTTTGAGATGTTTCATTAATGACATGGTTCAGATCTCGATATGGTTGATGGTATGGTATATGACACATGTTTTACATGGTTGATCCTCTAGTTCATGATTCACTACTTATTGTTGATGTATCTTTTGGTTCATGATTGATGCATGAGATATTATGTATATTGGTATACACTTGATGCATGGTATAGTACATGTTTAGTTGGTTGATGATCAGATACAAGTTAATGAGATAGTGCCAGTGATAGTGACAAAGTTGTGACAGTGACAGATTTGTGACAGTGATAGAGTTTGTGGCAGTGATAGTGGTAGAGTATGTGATAGTTGGTCTACATTTATATTTCAGGGAAGAAGGATGGGGAAAGGAAAGGTGGTTGTAGCCACCTTTCGGTTGTAGCTGGAGAACCTATGCGGTTGTAGCCTCCTTCTAGTTGGAGCCAAACAATTAGGGAGTTGTAGCTTCCTTCAGGTTGGAGCATGATAATAGGGGGTTGGGGCCTCCTTCTAGTCATAGCTGGAGAATCATAAGTTGGTGCTTCCAATGAATGTATTCTTTTGATATATAAGAAAAAAATTCCATGGTTTTCTCTTGTTTGGGTTTACATGCAAATTCCAGTGTATTGTGTATCTATTGTGATGTGATGTTGTTTATTATTATAATGTTGATGATATATTGAATGCTAATGATAAACTGCTGAATATTGTTGAAGAATAAAATGTGGTCAAAGTACTATAATTGTTCATTACTGATTCATCTCCCCTCTCAGTAATCCAACAGTTGGACTAGGAAACTGATGAGCTAGTATTACTTACCATAGAGGACTTAGCACTAGGATCTTAGGTAGAGTTAGCTAAGGATACAATTTTGTAGAAAACGTCTACAACAACCAAATGGGAAGTATGAACTTGGGTAGGTTTGGTTGAAAGGACAACTTTTGGGAAAGGTTGGGTGGTACCCCAAGGATATAATAGAGGAAAATTTTTCTTGCCTCCTTCAATAAAAAAAACTTGGGGACAAAACCCTCCCTAATTGGGGAGGTATTATCCAAAATGTATCATTATATAATTTTTCATCTAAGTTTGCTAATTTTGGCTGGAAAAATTGGAGATATTAGCTTGTAGGAACCATTTTAGGGGTGGGTGCCTCTTTGGTGATTTAGGGTCAAATTTTTTTTGGAGGTTGTTTGATTATATTATACACATTGAGAGTTTTCCAATGACATGAAAATCAACACAATTGAAATTTTTACAAGGAAGTTATAAATCTCACAAGTTGACCTCTTTTTTTACCACTGTGATACCAAGTGGATTACATGTCAGCTTCCATTACTCGCAATATGTGGAGCTAGTCATGTGTGGAATTTTATGAAAATTATAGAGGGTCCAAAACCCTAACCCTATCAATATTTGAGGCATGTAGAACCCCTAACCCTAACCCTAGATGGATATCAAGCCATGTTAAATATTGTGTTGCTAGAATAATAATGTTGGAATATTCACGAATACTGAGAGGGGGGTTGAATTAGTATTGAGAACTTTTTACCATTTTTAACCTTAATCAAATCAAGTAAACATTAAAAATTAACAATGATATTCATTATCACTTAAAACATACACATAACACAATGATTTTAACATGGAAACCCAAACGGGAAAAAACCACATAATGATTTGCTTATATCATGTTAAGATTACATTCATGGGAAGCACCAAATTCCAAGATTCTCCAACATCAACTCAAAGGAGGAACCAAACCCCTAATTTACAGGCACCAACACGATGAATAAAGACACCAATCTTCCCTAGCACCACCCTACAAACATTAAATAAATATTCTTCCAATCAAACTTCCTTGTACCACACAACGATCCTGAGACGTTCCTCTTTCATTATTTCTGCTACTCTTCTCACTTTTTTTCCTATGAACTCATAATTTTTGTTACATCTCTCCACAACCAAAAACTTAAAATTTAGAAGATATTGGATATTTATATAAAAATATACACCCAAATATTTGTCCACATATCCAAAGAATATGGGGTCGACTCTAGATATCCACAAAACCAGGCTACACCAATGTGTCTAAAACCACTTCTTTTTCGTGCCCAAATTGTTCAATAACGATCTTGACATACAACTACCATCAGATCTGTTCCAAGATTCAATCTCATCCATCATTTTTCTTCATTGTCGCACAACACACCCTCAACGCTCAACAACCATCCAATCTATCGTTGATTTGATCTCAACCATTGATCTTCTTAACACACAACTGTCAAATATTCTTCTTGAAACAATCATGGCATTTGATCCATTCACTACACATAAAAACATGCAATGTAACCATAATTCATGACAACCATATAATCTAGACCTTGGATTAATCTTGATTGTTGATCTCATTTTACAAGACTTAGGAAAATTGTCTAAGTCTTACCATGGGTTCATGGATCTATGTCTCATTTATTCACACATTCACAACCTCCAAATTGCACCCTCAAGTTCCACCACACTCATTTTTCACCCACACTTAGACACATTTTCAAATATTTCACTATGGGTATTTTAGATTGTTTGATCCGTGACACATGGAAATTTTTTGGGTCATCACATCTATGACATGTGGCTACCTATTGGGCCATCATATATCTCTCCTTTTAGGTCGAATGATCTATGACACGTGGAAATATCCTGAGCCATCAGATCTCTCACCCTCTGGGTCATCTGATCTCCCATTATTGGTATTTAGTCATTTATTCATACTTAGACAATTCTTCAAGATCTTACCATGGGAATGAGGGATTTTCTCTTATTCTTCTCATCTTCGTAATATTCCTCCGTGCTCAAGATCTCCATGAAATCTGAATTCTTAGTCATTTTTCGAGACTTCTCTGTCCATCCAATTCTTGGTACTTTTTTTCTTTTTTCTTTTGATATTTTATGTTCCATACTTAGTATTTTAAGTTCAACTGCGAAAGTGGATTTTATCGCAATGCTTTGAAAAGTTCTCTCTTGTCTGTCCGACCTTTCTCCATCCTACACTTATTCGTATTTCAATATTTCACCGTGAGTTGTAGGACTTTAGAATTTCCCTTATTCTTGTGGCTTTGTTCATCCTTTCATCCATCTTCCATCCAACACTTAGTAATTTTCTCATATTATTCATAGAACATTCGGTCCACGAGATTTCTCTTGTTATTTACATACCTATGATTCTTTGTTGCTTTGTGACATATTGATACCTAGCCATTTTTCCAAGATTTCACCATGGGTCTGCGGAGCCGTTGGATTATTTCATTTCTTCGCATATACTTTCAATTCTCCACCACTCCATTACGAATTGGGACTTCGTAATTTTTGAGTTCTCACCGCGGGCCTCAAACCTTTGATCTTGGTTGTTGATCTTAGATAATAAATGGTTATGATTTAACTATCTCCATGTCCATTGTTCTTAATACCAAAATCTTACTCTGCATACCAATTTTTGTATCTCCTCTATTCACTTTCAATTGACGTAAAATATATTTTTCAATACAAATCCTTCAAATATGATTTTCCCAACGAATGAGGGATATAAGAACATTTGATTTTTCCTTTCTATTTCTTGCATGCTCGAAATTTTTGCGCCCTAGGACTTTGAATTCATCTCGTGCACTTTTCGTGCTTCCTTGTTCTTCCTCATCATTAATATGAACATATTCTTCATTATTTATCTGTTTCCTTGTGCTTCTTCTCGAGATCCTTCACCGTTATTAACATGGAATCTTCTTACTATTTTCTTGAAGCATAATACACAACAACAATAATCAAGGACAACACTATGTCTAATTTGACATCAATGACAACACAATTTCCAACAATCTCCCCCTTTGTCATTGGTGGAAACACCTTCATAAATGTTGCTGGCCTATACAAGTCTCCCCCTGTCTCTTATCTTTCCCCCTTTGACATCAATGGAAAAGGGATTTTCTCTCCCTTACAATGTACTCTTAATTTTCTCCTCTACAACCAACAAAGATCTTGTTTTTCTGAAGCTCCCCTTGAGCTTTTGGTTCTGTTGAGCTCCCAATAACTTTCAATTCAAGTTGTCATACCTTGATAAAAAATTGGGAATGACTCCCATATTCTGTCAGAGATACTCAAATTTTATCTAGACAATGGTTTTGTAAATATGTCTACAACTTGTTCCTTTGTTGGCACATATTCTAGTTTTACAACTTGGTTTTCAACTTGTTCTCTTAGAAATTGGTACTTGATAGGTATGTTTTTTTTTATGAATGCATGAAAGGGTTCTTAGAAATGTTTATTGTGATGATGTTATTGCATAGTATAGAGATTGGTTGTTTGTAATCAATATGAATGTCTTGTAAGGTCTACTTCATCCAAAGAATTTATGTGCAACCAATTGTTGCTGCAATATATCCAACTTATGTAGTTGACAAAGAGATTGATGAATTCTTTTTTCTCAACCAAGAAACTAGTCAATTTCCTACAAAGAATGCACTTCCACTTGTGCTTTTTTGGTCATCCACAGATCCTACCCATTCAACATAATTATATTCTTTCAGGGTAAAATATTCACCTTTTGGATACCACAGTACATAGTCCAAAGTACCCTTGATATATCTGAATATTCTCTTAACTTCCTATACATGAGATTGTTTTGGTGTAGATTGAAACCTTGAAATAATTCCGACTTCCCGCATCACATTTGGCCTTGAAGTCATTACATACAACAAGATACCAATCATAGACCTATACAATTTTTGATCTAGTTCTATGGATTCATCATATTTTCTGAGCTTGCATCCTATGGTCATAGGAGTGCTAACTGGTTTGAAATCCTCCATTTTAAACTTCTTGAGCTTCTCCTTAATGTACTTCATTTGAGATATAAATATACCTTTGTTTAATTGAGAGATCTATAGTCCTAAGAAGAATGATATCTCTCCTAGCATTGACATCTCAAATTCACTTTGCATCTTTTCAACAATTTTTTTTCTTAGATTGTCAACATTACTTCCAAATATTATATCATCCACATAGAAAATAATTGTTATCATGCCTTTGTCCTCCCTTTTGATGTAGATGTTGTTTTCAAATCCTCTTTTGAATCCTTATTGTTGTAGATACCTGTCCAGTATGGAGTACCAAGCTCTAGGGCCTTACTTCAGTCCATAGAGGGCCTTTTTGAGTTTGCAAAAATAATCTCTATCTTATGATAGCTGAAATCCTTAAGGTTGCTCAGTGTACACTTATTCCTCTAAATTTCCATTTATAAATGATGATTTAACATCCATTTGATAAATTTTGAGGTTTTTGTAGCAAGCAAATTCCAAAAACATTATGATTTCTTCCAATATTGCTACAGGAGAAAAAGTTTCTTCAAAATCGACTTCTTCAATTTGATCGGGTCCTAAACTTCCAGTGTCATTTTGAGTCCCTAAACAATATTTTTTGGGCCCGTCACAGTCACATTGCAGGATTTATCCAGAGTGTGATGGAAAAATGTGTATTCCTCAGATAGACCTTTCCAAGGATCTATCATGCACCCCAAATGAAGATTGTATGCAAAATTTATGCCCTTGAGAAGAGATGTGATGGCTACGCTCATTCACAAGAAGATGATGATGTTTACATTGAGGCTATAAAGGCCTTTTTTAACATAAAGAAAATCCAAAAACCTAACCCCAGAAGATGAAATTCCAAAAGGTTTGTGGGCCCCTATGGGGGTAGTTGATACATCAACTTCTCAAGGGAATAACTTTTGCATACAATCTTTATTTTGGGTTGGGGTTAGGGTTTTGGATTTTATTTATGTTAAAAAAGGCCTTTAGAGCCTCATTGTAAACATCATCATATTCTTGCAAATGAGCATAAGCATTACATTTCTTCTTAGAGATAAGCTACAACCAGTCTAGTGAGTGCATTCACTGTATATTTTTATAGTTCCTGTACATTTCCGTATTTAATAAAAAATGTTCATTATTGTATCTATGTGTTTCTAGCATTATATCTGTGTATTTATGTGTTATATTTCCTCCATTTCGTTCTCAAAATAATCTAGATCACAATTTTAGCATATCCCTTGCATACTAATCTTTCTTTGATTCTTACTCCATGTCCATTTTCATTTTGTTTAATCCAAAATACTCATTTAGTGCCTATTAAAGTTTTATCCTTGGGTCTAGGAAAAAGATTCTAGGTTTGATTCTTTTCAATTTGATCCAATTCATCATTCATGGCATTGATCCAATATTCATCTTGGCTAGATTCTTGAAAGTTATGAGGCTCTATTATAGATAGTTTTTCAATTTGATCCAATTCATCATTCATGGCATTGATCCAATATTCATCTTGGCTAGATTCTTGGTGCCATGAGGCTCCCCATTATAATCATAGTAAAGAAACTGTACTTGATTGCTTTATTCTTTCTCCTTGTTTGTATCCCAATTCCTATCTCCAAGAATTTGGCTTTCTTGTAGTGATTCTTTTGTTACATACCTTTGGAAGGATTTTTGTGTCCTGCCTTTTGTTTCTTTATCTCCGCTCTTTTCCTGCTTATGATCCTGGCCTTCTTCTGTTTGCGGATCCTTATTTTCTTGTTGTTCATCTTCTTGTTGTTCTTCTTCTTGTTGTTCTTTCTCTTGACGTTCTTCTTATTGATGTTATTTTTATTATTGTTCCTATTCATGTTTCCCTTCTTGCAGACATTCATCACCTTCTCTGCATTTTTCGTCTTTTGAAATCTAGTTTGTAACATGTGACGTTTCATCATCCAATTTCACATTTGTACTCATTACTATATTGTCCAACAAACTAGATTACAAACCATATTTTGAAAGTGGATGACATAACATAACATGTGTAGATGACTACACTAGAATAACATAGGGGGGAAGTGGATGATGAAAAGCCACATGTTAATAATGGGGGATTGTAGCATAACATTTGTAGATGGCTACACTATAATAAATTTTTTGATTGTAGAATCTATAGGATTTACTGTCAGATGAGTAACCTAAAAAATTTCTTTCATCTGTTCTAGAATCAAATTTACCCAAATTATCTTCACTTATCTTTATGTAAAATTTACTCCCAAATACTTTGAGATAATTAATTGTTGCATGTCTACCTTTCCACAATTAATATGGTGTTTTATCATGGTTTTTTCTAGGAAAACATCTATTTATAATATGAACAACAATGTGTATTTCTTATGTCCAAAAAAATCCGATAGTTTGGAGTCATTTAACATAGTTCTTGGCATTTCTTGCACGGTCCTGTTTTTTCTTTCCGCCACACCATTTTGTTGTGGCGTCCTGGTTACTAAAAATTGTATTTTGATTCCATGCATCTCACAGAAATTCTCAAATTCGTTTGAGGTAAAATCACCGCCATTATTTGATTGTAAGCACTTGATTTTGAGGTCAGTTTCATTTTCTACTAGATCTTTAAACACCTTAAACTTATTGATTTCTTTTGATTTTTTCTTTAGAAAGGAAACCCATGTGATTATAGTGTTGTCATCTATAAGAAACATAAAGTATTTCTCACCTTGTAATATTTTAGTTATGCTTGGTCCACATAGATCAATATGAATGAGTTGCAGAGGCTTTGAAGTTGAATGCTCCTTTGTTTTGAAGGTGACTATGGTCCGCTTTCCATGTTGGCATTGTTTGAAAATGGGATTTGAGGGTTTTAAAATTAAGGGAAAATCCCTTATTTCCTTCTATTTGCTGATTTTTACCAAATTTCCAAAATTGATGTGTCCCATTCCCATGTACCAAACCCAACTTCAATCTATTTGTCCCATGCAACATTTCTTTCCTTTTACTTGATCTAAAATGTAGATGTTATTAGGAGTCCTAAGTGTTGTAGCAACTAGTCTACCTTATTTTTCACTTCTTATGTCACACTTTTGAGAGTCAAAATCAAGAATATGTCCTTGATCACATATTTGACTAACAGTAAGAAGATTGTGTTTCATATCTTCAATCAACAATACATTTTTTTCTTTGGTTTTCTCACTTCCAAGACAAATTGTTCCTTTCCCAATTATTTTGGTAGAATTATCATTTCCAAACATGACATTTCCTTCTTTTGTTTTACTAAGGGTTAAAAACATGTTCCTATCTCCTATCATGTTCTTGGAGAATCCATTGTCAATATACCATTGGCTTGTGTTGCTTTGAGCATGTAGAGCTAGATTGTTTTGTTCCCCTTTTTGTCAATCTGTTTTTTTCTTGCATACTCTTGTGTTTTCTTTCTCATGTTTAGTAGAATATTTCTCATTCATGTTTTGTCTGGTGGATTCCAATATTATTCTAAACTCATGAGCTTTGTAACCAAAGTTATTACATTTGTAACACTCAACATTAGCTCTCACAAGGGGAACAAAAGGATTATAATTTATGTCCGCAAACTCTTGAGTCGTTATATTTTTTACATAATCATTTATGGTAGTCTTGTATGTATTTATACATTTCATATAGTTATATCTTATATTGTCCCTGCAGTTAATGGCTTTATGCCCAAAATCATGACAAGAAAAATAGTTACCAAGACGTAGATTTCGATACCTTGTTGTAGGAGGTATTTTTGGTGGAGCATTTCTATTCGTAAACCTTTGAGATGTTCTATTTTTCAAATAATCATCCTTGGAAGCATTTTCAACACTTATTGTTGTGGGAGGTCTTCGGGGTGGAGCACCCTTTTCAAATTTGACTATGTTGGGAAGATAAGTGATCTTCTATTGATATTCCTTTTTCTGTTTTTTTTTTCTTTATTTTTTATAATGTTTCCACTGGGATTGGAACTCCTAAGTACATGTGTATAGCTTTGAGTCTTTTCACCTCTTTCTAGTATCTCAAAATCAATATTTTTCTGACTATTGTTGTAGCCAAGACCATTTCTATCAAATGGTGACCTTTGGATATTTAGAATGTCTTCTAGGATCGTTGAACTATTTTAAAACCTTATATTTGTGCTCAATTGGGTGACAATATTATCTAATTATTTTCTTGGCAAAACAATTTCAAGCTCTCTTTGATGGAAAATATCCTCCATTTCTTTGATCTTAGTTGCCAAAATTTCTTCAATTCTTTTTTTTTCTTCTAATTGTCTTTTTATACCAATAGTCTTAGTTTCACTATTTGGTTCATGACATTATCATTTTTATTTTCTTAATTGTTCCTTGAGAGACTCATTTTTCTTTCTGAGTTTTTCCAGTTCATTTAGTGAACAGATTAGTTTTCCTTCAAGATTAACCTCTCCTTCCTCATCAGGTTCTTCATGATTTGAGGTGTCATCAGATAATTCATTGATGTCCATGAATAAAACATATTATGTGATGTTGTCTTCTTTATCAGAGGATATTCCTTCATCATGTGCATACAAAATTTTCTTTTTCTTGTAATTCTTCCTTTTCCCTTCATTTTTGTCACTTATATAGTGATATTTGTTTTTCCTAAAGTTGGAGTCCCTTTTGTAAGGGAACTTAGCATCAAAATGTCCTACTTTACCACAATCAAACACATGAAAGGGAGCTTACCTTTGTATTTTCCAATTACTTGCTTGAGCCTCCTAACAAAGTTTCCATCCTTTGCATCTGATTCTTCTTCAGAGGAGTCATATTTTTGGTGTCCTTTTGAGCTTGTCCATTTTGATTCTTTGAATGCTACCACATGATTTGATGGGTTTTCCTACACAATTCTCAATGTTCTAATTTCATAGGTTGTAAGTATTCCATGTAATTCATCCATTGTTATAATATATAAGTCCTTCATTTCTTCAATGTCTGATATCTTAGGATAAAATCTTGATGGAAGTGTCCTGAGAACCTTTTGTACAAAAAATTATTCATCTATGGTTTCACCCAGTCCTTTGATAGTGTTAACAATATTGTCTACATGAAGAAGGTAGGATTCGTTATATTCATCTTCTGTCATCTTGAGATTTTCAAATTGTCCCCTATGAGTTTTTAGTTTTTCCTTCTTAAATTTCCCATTCCCTTCATATATATATTTTCAATTTATTCCAAATTTATTTGGTTGATGCACAATGCACAAATTTAGTAAATTGTGAGCTTGCTAATCAATCCATAATAGCATTCATGGATTTGGAGTTATTTTCAATGAAATTCCTAGAATTTACATCATAAAGGTAACTTTCAAGGGCGATGTAGCCATCTTTGACATACTGTCAGGAATCTTATCCCAACGATTGTAAATATACTCTCATTCTAGCACTCCAGAAAGAATAATTTGATCCATCAAAGAATGTATATTTGTAAACTCCGTCTCGGTTGTCCATGCGTTCCATAGGAATCTGCCTTCCAGTAGTTACATTATTTCTGAAGGAACCTTCTATGAAACCAATTGTTGGAATATTCACCAATACTTACAGGGGGGTGAATCAATATTGAACACTTTTTACCATTTTTAACCTTAAGCACATCAAGTAAATATTAACAATTAAAAATTGCGTTCATTATCACAAAAAAAATACACAAAACACAATGATTTTTACATGGAAACCCAAATGGGAGAAAACCACATAATGCTTTTCTTATATCATGTTAATATTACATTCATGGGAAGCACAACATTCCAATATTCTCCAACACCAACTGGGAGGAGGAACCAACCCCTTAATTTACATGCACCATCCTGAAGGAAGTTCCAACTCCTTGATTTTCCAGCACTGACTGGAAGGAGGCACCAACCCCCTGGATTTACCAGCTCCAACTAGAAGGAAGCACCAAATCCCCAAAATACAAGCACCAACCTGCTAAATGAAGACATCAATCTTCTCGAGCACCACCCTGCCACCCTGAAATAAATCTGCTTCCAATCAAAATTCCTTGCACAATGAAACCATCCTAAGATGTTCCTCTTTCATTATTTCTACTACTTTTCTCACCTTCATTCCCATGAAATCGGACTCTTTGTTACATCTCTCCACAACCACACACTTAAACTTCACAAGATCTTGGATATTTATATAAAAATATGCACCCAAACATTTTTCCACATATCCAAAGAATATGGGGTTAAGTCTAGATCTCCAGAAAACTAGGTTGCACCGTCCTGTCCAAAACCCCTTCTTTCTCGTCCCTAAATTGTTCAAGAATGAGCTTGATGTAAAAGTATTGTTAGATATGTTCCAAGATTCAATATCGTCGGTCGATTTTCTTCATTGTCGCACAACACACCATCAATTCTCAACAGTCGTCCAATCTATCCTTGATTTGATATCAATCATTGATATTCTTAACGCACAACCATCATATTTTATTCTTGTATCAATCGTGCTCATTGAGTCATTCACTACTCATCAAAACATGCAATGTAACCATAATTCACAACTATATGATCTAGAAATTAGATTAATCGTGACCATTAATCTCAGTCTTAGGAAATTTTTCTAAGGCTTACGACGGGTTCGTGGATCTATGCCACATTTCTTCACACCCCCACGAACTCCAAATTGTACCCTAAAGTTTTGTCTCACTCATTTTTCACCCACACTTAGACACATTTTGAAATATTTTGTTGGTTGTGGAGCCTAATTATCTTCCTGATTCAGAGGTCCTTGCTTTCAGCTGTGTTTATACCCCGTGAAGTATTTACACCCTAGAAGTATGTACACTCTTCCACGCGGGGGAGTGTAGAGGGGGGGTACCCCCTCTGCAGGGTCCG
>SNQJ01S0087627.1:16267-43469 GCA_010110895.2 Picea sitchensis
TAGAAGGCAACTCTCGTTTATGAGGGAAATGTATTGCGGCTATGGATGATGGTGAATATTGTATTCTGAGAGAGGAGACTGTGAGAGAAAGAAGAGGAAGTTACAACGGGTTTTGTTGTAGGTTGTATCCCTTCATTTGTTGGGTAATAATAAAGGAAGGACCTGGCAATTTCTCTGGTGGACGTAGCTCACACTGGGTGAACCACGTAAATTTGTGTCTCCCTTGTATTGTGTGTCTTTTGTGTTTTGTTTCTGTATTTGTTTTATTTTATTGCTCTGCAGTCCTGTTTTTCTAACATATTTCATTATGGGTCTTTTGGACTATCCGATCTGTGACACGTGGAAATTTTCTAGGTCGTCATATGTTTGACATGTGGCTACCTTCTGGGCCATCGTATCTCTCTCCTTCTAGTCCATCCAATATGTGACACATGGAGACTTTATGAGCCGTCAGATATCTCACCCTCTGGGCCGTTTGATCTCCCATTCTTGGTACTTAGTCATTTATCCATACTCATCTAATTCTTCAAGATCTTACCATGAGACCATGAGATTTACTCTTATTCTTCTCATCTTCCCAATATTCCATTGTTCTTACTATCTTCGTGAAGTCTCAATACTTAATCATTTTCCGAGACTTCTTTTTCCATCCAATTCTTGTTACTTAGTTGTTTTTCCTTTTGAGATTTTATGTTCCAGACTTAGTCTTTTAAGTTCAACCATGGAAACAGAGTTTGTCGCACTACTTTGAAAAATTCTCTCTTGTTCATCCATCCATTCAACATCCTACACTTAGTTGTATTTCAATATTTCACCGCGGGTCGCGGGACTATTGCATTTCCCCGATTCTTGTGGATTTGTCCATCCGTCGTCCGCCATCCAACACTTAGTCATTTTTTCATATTATTCATGGAATGATGATTCTGTGATATTTCTCTTGTTATTTTCATACCTTTGATTCTCTACTACTCCACGACATATTGATACTTAGCCATTTTTCCAAGATTTATCCGCGATATTATTGCATTTCTTCACACATACTTTTGATTCTCCATCGCTCCATGACATCTTGTGATTTAGTCATTTTTGAGTTCCAATCGTAGACCTCAAACCTTTGATCTTGGTCATTGATATTAGAGAATCAATGATTACAATTTAACTATCTCCGTGTCCACTATTCTTCATACCAAAAAGTTACTCTACATCGAAAGTTCTATAGTTCCTTTATTCACTTTGAAGTGGCATAAAATATCTTTTGTAATATAATACTTCGAATATGATTTTCCCAACGAATGTGGGATATAAGAACATGGGATTTTGCCCTGCTATTTCTTGCATACATGAAATTTATCTGTCATGTGACTTTGACTCTAGCTCGTGCACATTTTGTGCTTCCTTGTTCTTCCTTGTCATTAATATGAACATATTCTTCGTGCTTTCTTTGCTTCCTTGTGCTTCTTCTGCAGATCCTTCACTGTTATTAACAAAAAACATTCTTACTATTTTATTGACGCATACCACACAATGAGAATCATCAAATACAACACCATGTCCACTTTGACATCAGTGACAACAAAATTTCCAAGAAGGAAGGGGTTCCATTCTTATTGTATTGAGTATTGTTCCATAGTATATTAAAGCATTGAGATTGGGATATTTAAGCATATCAAAGGATGTGGAAGATCTTCTAACAACTATACAAGCCACAATGTTCATTAAAACTCCATAGTGAATGCACTTTCCTTGTATTTCTTTTCATATCTGAGAAGAAAATAACGAGGAACATGCCTCACCTTCTAGCTATATTTTTCTTTTATTGGATTTTCCTACCATACATTTTGTGTTCAATGTGTGAATGATGTGTTATTTTCTTAGCTTCTTTCATTTCAATTTCACTTTATTTTAGTATTTTGTGTGTCAAGGAAGTAATATTAAATATCAAATCTAAAATAAAACACTAGATAGTAAGAGATTGCATAATATTGTAAGATATGTTGGGATGGACTGTTCCACTGAAATATCCATGGTATTTTATAGATTATTTTTATAGCTATAATAGTTCCCATATTTAATTCTCACGGGCATATTATATTCATCATTTAGAGAATATACTTTTAATAACATATAAACTCATAGTGACTTTTCAATCATAATATATTTGTTCTTTTTATAGCTACAATAGTTCCTAGCTTTATTTCTTATAGGCCTATTATATGCATCCTTCAGAGGACGTATTTTTAATAACACAAACTCGTTTTGATGTAGTATATGAACTCCATTAATATATTTCATCGTAAATGTTATAGGTGCAAGTTAATTTTGTAGTAAAGTAAAAAAATGTTTTGGTCACACATCAAAAAGGATTCGACAATGATTCCAGGCATGAGCAAAGTCTCACTATGCTACATGTTTCATGCTTGGTGGAATGTTTTTGTTTTGTAAGCTAAAGTTTGGTGTTACCTAAAAAATTGAATCCATACATAACTGTGGAGGGTTTGGTAGCTGGCCTGCTAGTAAATTGGAAACCAAAACCAACACTAGGAGACCTTTAAGATGTTCATCATTGTATGAAGTTTAAGAGACAAAGTTTCTAAAAGTCTAAAAATATCGTAAAAAAATCCTAGATAATAGAAGTGTCTAAGCCTGCATCTACTAAGAAAAACAAAAACTATCATGAGATAAAAAAAATATTATCCATAACTTCCTGATTCATCCATGTTCAAGGGTGGCTTGCGCTGTGCAAAAACGACTTCATAAGGATGTCGATAGGTTGGGAATCTTGAACGAATAGGCTCTTCTGACAGAGTGTCAAAAAGAGCATCCATCCTTTTGAGAATAATCTCTTGTCTAAAATGCTGGTCTTCCACTGTCCCTCGCAAGTCAAAAATCATTTGGAGATGATCATCCAAGAGTCATCATTGCGTAGTGTTCACTCTTCTTGGAGAATTGGATACCAAATTTTCCTGGGGATGAATGTAATTTGGCTCATGGATTTTCGAAGGAATCTCTTCCTCAAGTCGGAAGCCCCAATGCCCCTTGGGGGGATCCCATTCACCCCTAATGGCATGGATGGAAGCCCTTTCTAGAGGATTGTTGTCACTGGGAGAACCGGAGGTTGAGGGCCTTGCTTTGGCCTATTCGGAGGAAGCCAGATTCCTTCCAGCACCATCCATCATTTCCAAGATTTGTTGTGATGAGGAATGACCAAGAGAGGGAGGCAGAGTAGAAGAAAGAAAATGTCGAGCTCAATTTCCGATATAATTATAATAATCCATACCCCTTTTCGATCGTCCTCGTTCTCTCAACATTAGTAGCAATAAAAAGGGGGAGAGTCAGATGCAGAGAGAACAATTCCATAGAGGGGGAAAGTTGAATGCAATAAGTTCAATACAGAGAGAGACAAGGAAAGACGAGGCAGGAGGGAAGGACAAAATACTGAACCACCAAAAACCCATTGTTATGGGACATAAAAAGGAGAGAGAATTCCATAAGAACATATAAGACCGTGCCTTGAAGTCGACTGCGATGGAGACGATTTCTCTGCAAACCTTAAGTTGGGGATGGAAAGTTTCCCATGCTTATTGTTTTAATGCCGCGTCCTAAGCTCATAAAGCCAAACATTGGAGGTCAATATAGTGGGAATGTGGTAGCAGAGGAGGAAAACCTCCATTAATGCGCTTGGTGGACAATTAACACCCCATCTGAGGATGCATGGAGGCATGTTTCCCATAGGGGTTTTGGTCAATTCTAAATTGACCTATAGTGTTGGAAATTCCATTAGAGTTTAATATTGATGATAATTCTAACTTTCTGTATTGTTGGATTCCAACAACAAAAACAAACTTTACTACAAGATTAGATGGATCCAATAATATATCATCATCTTTTAGGGTTTAAGGAAGTCCTAGTCTTTGTACTAACCCTATCATTCACATTCAATTTAGTAATTAATTTATAGTTCCATCTACATGTTCTTGATATTCACAATTATGCTTTAACATATTGTTGCATGGTTTAATCTTATCTATATAGGGTGTAGGGCGTGAATGAGATTGGGAAAAGAATTAGGGACTAAATTTCATCACTGGGTTAATTTTCCGTGTATCTTTTTCCAAAAAAGATGGATGAATTTTCATTTATTTTAAATGATTCACCCAAATTTGATACGATAAAAGTATTTTACTTTAAAAATTGTCAAAATTTTCTAGAAACTATATAAAATCCTTAAAAAAATAAAATTTTGAAAAATATCGCATAAAATGTTTTATGGTTGGTATTTAAAAATAATACAATTTAATTACTAGTTTTTTTTTTTTTTTATACTTTGTATGAATTTTTAATTTTTTCTTGGAAAAATAGATAAAAAATAATTATATTTAATGAAAATAAAGACTTGAACCTAAAGTAAAGATACTCTTTGAACCTAGAGTCGAGGTTAAGATGAGTAACTATGTTGAATCTAATGTGACATAGGTTGAGTTGTTTGAAAACAAAATTAAGATAAAAATAATAAATTAGAATTAAAACAAACTATACAAAGCATGTGAGGGGTATGACCAAGGTCATGTTCATTTACATTATTAATGGTAGACGTAGGAATTATATGTTCATTTACATTATTAATGGAAGAAGTAGGAATTATATTATTGGGATAATGACATGTCATTAATCCATGACTCAACTCCTTTCTCCTCATGTGAATTTATTATTGACTTCTCAACGTTTACTTTTCAGTGAGAGGGAGAAAAACTTATTAGGTATTGCTTTAAAGAATTGACATCATTCATGTTATTAGGTATTTATTATTTGGGGCACTTTATATCAATCCACTTATTTATTTATTTTTCAATTGAGAAGGTGATTTTTCAATCATTATCACATTATCGTTTTTGCACCTAGAATAGATTTTGGATTTCATTTTCATAGGCCTATTATATGCATTAGAGGATGTATTTTTAATAACACAAACTTGTTTTGAGTTAATATATAAATTTCATAAATATATATTTTGGCAAAATTATAAGTGTAAATTAATTTTGTAGTAAAGCAATTTTTTTTGGTTATAAATTTGATAAAGATTTCATAAGCATTTTAAGCATAATACAATTTTTATTAAGATAAAAGTTTTGTATATGATAAAATGATGCTTTAAGAATTTATTTTAATTTTAAATCAAGGATTTAGAGTATAAAATTTTATCAAAATTTGAAAATTTTAACTTTCAAGAAAACTTGAAAGAAAGTAGTTTTTTTTATATTTAATTAAATTAAAGGAAACATTCCATTATATATAGAATCGAAGCTATTGTAACAATATATTTATCCATGTAATTTTTAAGAGAATTGAATTCAAGTGGGGAGGATAACAATAATTCCTCATAACCATCCAAACTATACCCAATTAACCAAAATTCTAACTTTTTATATCATGACATTCTAACAACAAAAATGAATTTAATAATATTTCTATCTCGTTTTGAGAATTTAAAAATGGATTAAATATGACTCTAGTGTGACCCATTGTTTGGATGGTTGGATGTGACTCCACTTGTCTTAGTTGAATTCAACAAGTTGTAGGACGTGAATCGACATATGTTGTAGACTTTTGATTCAATTCCACAAGACTAAGAATTTACCATTAACAAACGTGATATGAGCATCTTATGTTACCATGTTTTGTAGTCTACATCCATCGCATATGGAAAAACATTAAAGCTTACAAGTACGTTTTTTTATATCGTTCAAGAGAATACGCTACATTTATTTCAACCTCATTCACCAACACTTACATATCAACATATTCGATTCCATGTAGAGTTGGAAAGAAGTAGACCTTTGATTTCATAAAGTGTTTGCATAATTTATGGGTTTGACTAATTTGTGGAGTTGTTCAATGCCATCCTTACTCTTTTTTTTTGTAAGGTGAACCATTCGATATTTAAATAATATATTAACATATTCTTAGAGTGGGAAGAGGAGTGTGATATTGTTATAAAAAAAACTATTTTGGTTTTTTTTTTTTTTATTATTATTATTAAATTTAATGATAATAAAGATGATGATTGTTATCATTTAGTTATATTAATTTTAGTTTTTCGAACTTTAAGAACAAAAAATGAATTAATTGGTTTGTTTTAATTTTTTTTTTATATATTTGAAATGATAAATAAGAATATTTTCTAAATCTAATAGTTTTGATGAGTTAATAGGTTAGAAAGGTTGTTAGTGTCATAGATATTTTGAAATTGAGATTTAATGTGGACATAAGCTATCTATAATGGAAATATATTTTTGATCTTTTAGATTGGGGTTAATGACCTCTTTATAGTGTCTTAATTTTCACTTATCCCCTATTTCTTTATTTCACCACAATTTCTTCTTAAATTTAGAAGTGATAGTATTTTTAATGGTATTAATATTTTGCAGAGTGGTCTCTTCCTCTATTCTCCAATGGTTTAGCCAAGATGTAGCATGCTTATGACAACCCCTCTTAAGTTGTAGGCGGATTTGGCTGGAGTTTGAAGCAATTTTAGGATTCTTCACATCTTTCATGTTAGTTTTCTTTTGCTTTTATGTTATGTACGTAGTCATAGCCATACTCTCAATAGGGGAATGATCAACTTCTATGAGGAGGATATGATAGGATATATTGCTTTTAATTTTAAGATTATAAATTATAAAAATGCTTTTGGATTTGCTTAATTTTCCTACACTATTCTCTAGAGATGTTGTAACACCAAACTTCACATCCATATAAGATAATAGGAGTGATGAGAGTCTCAAAGAGGATTTCATTTTTTCCTATAACCATAAATCCATTATTTAATAGTTATTTTGAAGGACTAAATAGGCTTTCCACCTCCATTAGTCTATTTCTTAGTGCTATAGTTCTAGTTAATCTTCTGATGAGAGTCAACTCTGAGATATTTGTATAAATTAACTTTCTCGAAGTTCTTTTTTTCATACAAAAAATGTGACGCCCTTCTAGGTGTTAACCTAAAACAAAGCACACATTTTACAAAAGTGGATTTTTTTTCTTTTTCTTAAATCAATACAATAATTGTAGCGACAACATAAAATATGACATATGCAATTAAGCTTCACTCTTCATATATGTACATATGTCACTAATATACGTACTCTATATTTCAATAATAACTTATCAATTTCACCCCCTAGTCATCTAATTCACACGCAAACTCCACGTGGCTTAATGATAATAACAAAAAAAGTAAAAGATTTGATCCAGGTGGGTATTGGTGGCCACCCACCTATTCCAACTGGCTCCTCTTGTTTGTTTTTAGTTCAACACGTTCTTTTGTAGTTCTTTGTAATTGTGGGTTCTACACTTCTGGGACTGTCTGAAGCCCTACACATATTCCAGGTGGATACAGGTGGCCTCTCACCTAATCCGACTAGCCTATTTTGTATGTTTTCATGTTAGCACATCTTGTTGTACTTCCAGGGCCATTTTGGAGCCCTAAACAATGATTTTCTGGTTCGTCACAATGAAATTGTAGACGGAGTCAGAGTTTGACGATGTAATGTGTATTTCTCTGAAATTCCTTTCCAATGGGCTATCATGCGCCTAAAACGGAGGTCGTATGAAAAAGTTACGACCTCGGGAAATAGAAGTACCAACTTACCCATATGGTTAGGTTTTTGGATGTCTAGTGTTTTGGCATTCATGAGTAATATCAAAAAGGCCTCTGGAGCCTCATTGTAATCATTCTTCTTAGATGGATGTGTGTAGAAACCACATCTCTTCTCAGAGATAACTACCAACATTCGAGCAAGTGTTTCAATTCTATAGTTTTATAGTTTCAACCTGTTTGATTTATTCAATAGAAGATATTGTTCACTGGATATCTATGTTGTTCTTCATATCTCTTTGTTTATTGTATGCAGTATGTTAATCAGTTCATTCCGCTCCTAAATTTGTATCGGTAGTATCAGAGTAGTCTACTCTTCATTTATTTTTCTTCATGCATGTCCTCGACAAGATCTGGGTAAAAGAAGTTGGGACTCGCACCAATCAAGCCATTGCAAGATCGGTCATGCCAATCCCGAAAATAACCCATGGGAGACGAAAATAAAGATGATAGTTCAGGGGATCCTTTTAAAATGTTTCTCGAGGAATCCCTTGTGCGACAAAGGAACGAAATGATGGACGACTTTGCACAGATCCTTCGACGATTTCCCACATGAGAAGCATCTTTATTAAGTGGCCATGCAAGCATCTTCCATTATTTGAAGGACTGATAGATGCATATGCTATACATAAATGGTTGAATATGC
The DNA here is from genome assembly GCA_010110895.2 of Picea sitchensis. Taxonomy (NCBI): domain Eukaryota; kingdom Viridiplantae; phylum Streptophyta; class Pinopsida; order Pinales; family Pinaceae; genus Picea; species Picea sitchensis. The sequence continues at coordinate 24,565 of SNQJ01S0087627.1, forward strand.
TCGAAGGGTATTTTTCAGTCCACAATTTTTCCAATAGGGAAAAGATTACTTTCTCACTCCTCAAGGCCATCCCCAATTTTAAGGACTAGTGGGACACTTACTTTGATCAAAGGGCCATAGAGGAATATGCTAGGTTTCCCCCACATGGGATTCCTTCCAAGATGTCATTAAAGAACAATACTACCATTTTGGAAGCTACGAGGACTAGTACAGTAGATGGACGACCCTGTGTTAAGAAAGGGACTAGACAATACCAGATTTCACCAATATTTTCTGCACCCTGCGCACCATATTGGGTATCAAAGACTTTGAGCAACATATGGTGCTCAAATACCGTGGTTTTTTGTATAGATACATCCAAACAGAAATGGATTTTCTGGACATCACCTCATTGGGTACATCTTATAGATATGTTATCAATATCGAGCATAAATTTAAGCAAAAGATGCAAGATTTTGGATCTGCAAACTCCTCACAGCCGAAGCAGGGAAAAGGCGTCCCCAACCCACATAGTAAGGGACATAGCAAAGATGGCCACTCTCAGGACAACCAGTCCAATCCAAAACACAAGAAGGGCAATGAGAAAACGAATAATGATACGGGAAAATGGTGTGAGTACCATAAAATCCCTTGGCACAACACTAAAGAATGTCACTCCAAGAAGTCACTCATGGTCATGTTGAAAGATTCCGAGTCAGAGGCCGATTCTGATTCCGAATAAAATCCCAAAGGAGGGAAGAAGATTATATATGTTGAACCCAGTGCCACTGTTTTTACCACCAAATTCTGGCCAAGAGAACTAGAAGAACCATAGGAAGTGGAATGCCTCTTTCACTCACAAATGTGGGTAAAGGGGGCTTCACTTCATTTCATTGTCGATAGCGGTAGTCAGAAGAACCTGATTTCAATAGAGGTCGTCAAGTGGCTGGACCTACCAACAACATTGCACCCTCAGCCCTACACCATTGGTTGGCTTTGCCAAGGAAGAGATCCCTGTGTTAGACAACAATGTTGTCTACCCTACAACATCAAGCCTTTCAAAGATGAGGTATTGCGTGTTATTTTTCCCCTTGAAGTTTGTGATGTTCTTTTAGGATAACCATATTTGTGGAAGCTTCATGTTGTGTATGAGTCTAGACCCCGCAGTGTTATTATTACTTTGGGTAGACAATTGTACAGGATACCGGAGGTAGTGTCGCCTACCTCTATTTCTTTAATCTTTTCTATGCAATGCAGTAAGGTCATTTAATAGATCGAGATGTTCATCTTCTTTGTGATATGTGATCATAGTAAGAATAAGGTCATTGCCACAATTGTGGCCTCTAAACAGAGCCTTTCTTTGCAGCAGAAGAAAGTTGATGGGATCGTGGAAGAATACAGAGACATATTCTCCTCACCCACCGGGGTACCGACGCACTGCCAAGTCAAGCATCCAATTGATCTGACCTCTGGTACACCTCTACCTAATGGACCAATCTATCACCACTCGTTGATGGAAAATGAAGAAATCAAGCGTCATATCCAAGAGCTTATTCAAAAGGGGCGCATTAGACCTAGCTCCTCCCCTTCCAGAAGCCCGATTGTACTGGTGCATAAGAAGGATGGGACTTGGCGACTCTGCATTGATTACAGAGCCTTAAACAAAATCATAGTCAGGAACCGGTACCCAATTCCCAGAATTGATGACTGTTACACATTATTTTGGTCATTCTAATGATGATATCACAGACATGTGTCCAAGCTCCCAACATGACTTTTGCCTGAGAAGAGAAAATTCTTTCCTCCTCTACAAAGCTACTTTTTAGAAAGGGTCCACAGGCTGTCCATACTACACAGTGTGGAAATCCATCATTTCCGCAGGTTTCCCTATAGCTGGCCCACGGGATTTCTGCACGCTACTATATAGGTAGGGTGTGGCGGCGTTCCAAAGATAAAAGAGGAAAGAGGTTTCACAAAGTTTCTAGAATCTTCTAGAATGTGAGGTGGCATCCATATGGTTGTGATCCTACTGGTTTCTCTAATTTGGTGGGATCATCCTCATCCTTTTAACTACTTCACCTTATCCTATATAATCATGGGCTTCTCATGGAAAAGGTTAAGCACAGTTGAGCAAGATCAATCAGAGAATAGGCTGAAGAGTGTGTGAAGAATCCTATTCATAGTGATTCTTGAGGCCTCCATTTGTCCATCAAACATTTATGGATTATCTTCATGTTAATTTCAGAGAAAGTGTATGTGTGTGTTGGGATGAAGTACCACTAAAAGGGAACTTGTGACATCAAGGCAATTCAGTTGTATCTTCCACTTTTCATTAATATAATACGGTGACATGTCTCTTTCCCATAAAATGATTAGTATTTTATTACATGATTCCTTCATCACATGTTTAGGTTGTCATTGAGTTTTACTATTATTTCTTTCACATCGGTTGGTTTGTGTTATTGCAGATCTGATTCTACAAGAGCACTGGAGTGAAGCGGGGACAACAAATATATAAGGAACTGATTCATAAGGTATGTTATCTATTCCTCTTTGGATAGTAAACTCAATGATTGCAACTTAGCGAAAGCGTCTTGTTCCATCTCCTTTTTTTCTAGATCCAGGTGGATCTAGGGGGATCAGTTCATGTCTGCATCTACCGATTTACCCAATAACAAGGATCTTCTTGACCAACTCAAGGGGAAAATTTCTTCAACAAGATTGACCTAAATTCTAGCTACATTTGCAGAAGGAGCGTCTCACAAGGCCCCATCGGAAGCTCCTCCCGCTTCAATATGGGTCTTACACTATCACCAAGGCTATGCGTAGTAATTCTTTTGAGCTCACCACTCCACCCTTCCTTGGCTTGCAACCAGTGTTCAATGTGGACCTCCTTCGACCATATGTTCCACCATTATTGGACACCTTAGAGATCGAAGAACAACAAACACCAATAGATATCAACCATGAATGCATGGAACAAGAATCCATTGATCAGATAGTGGACACATAAGTCAAGGGGACTCACCAGCAGAGGACCCATCTTTATCAAGTTTTCAAGGCAGGGAAACTCCTCCACCAAGGCAAGTGGATCACCCAGGGCCAAATCCAACAAAAGTTTCCTCACCTGATGGGGGAAATCATTGAAATGGATACCATTGCTTCCTTAGGGGGGGAGGATTGATTCAGTTGGGTATTGGTGGCCACCCACCTATTCCAATTAGCTCCTCTTGTTCGTTTTTAGTTCAACACGTTCTTCTGTACTTCTTTGTAATTATGGGTTCTACACTTATGGGGTTTTCTGAATCCCTATACATATTCCAGGTGGATACTGGTGGCCTCTCACCTAATCCAACTAGCTTATTTTGTATGTTTTCATGTCATCACATCTTGTTGTACTTCCAGGGTCGTTTTGGAGCCCTAAACAATGTTATTTTTTTGTCTCTCCACAGTCAAATTGTAGACGAAGTTAGATTTTGATGGTGCAATGTGTAGTTCTATGAAATACCTTTCCAACAGGATATCATGCACCTAAAACGAAGGATGTATGCAAAAGTTACGACACAAGGAAGTTGAGGTACCAACTTACCCATAGGGGCCCACATGACGTTTGGCGTTTCACCTTCTAGGGTTAGGTTTTTGGATGTCTAGGGTTTTTAAATTCATGAGTAATATCAAAAAGGCCTCTGGAGCCTCATTGTAATTATTCTTCTCAGATGGATGCACACAACATCCACATCTCTTCTCAGAGATAGCTACCACCATTCGCGCAAGTGTTTCAGTTCTGTAGTTTTATAGTTTCAACCTATTTCATTTATTCAATAAAATATATTGTTCACTGAATATCTATGTTGTTCTTCATATCTATGTGTTTATTTTATTCAACCCGTTAATCAATTCGTTCCTCTCCAAAATCTAGATCAATATTGATTCCAATAATATTTTTTTTTTTGTTACAATGCTATGTATGATTTTATATTCTCAAATACACAATACTTATACTTGAAACATTTCAATCAAAACTAAGGAATAGATAACAAGTAGTGAAAATGAATTAATTGTCAATTTAATCAAAATGAATCTTTAAACCACAATGATGAGGCCTCTAATAATTATTCAATGGTTCATAGTGGTTCTTCGGTGCAATCATACAACAAGTATTCCCTCAAATGTCTATATAACAACAACCTTCAACCCTTAAAGGTGTATCACTTAGTCTATTACATTTAAGTACAAATTGCATATAAATTCTTAGATACAATTCTCTATACAATAGCTAGAAAAAAACTTATTCCAATACTCTTCTTGAAAACATCATTTTCTTCAGAATTCCTCCTTGTGGGGTTAATATTTATGAACAAAATTCAATTATGAATACATAAAAGGGGTTTTTCTTCAAACATAATCAACACTCATATGATAGAAAATAATTATATATCACCACTACCATCATTTAGTTTGGAAGAATAGTTTGGAAGAATGAGATAAGGTTATAAATAGATTCAGTAGTATATATCTATTAAATTACATGTATATATTTTTTGAATAAGAAAAATGTTAATAAGATACATCATAATGATAGAATGCATGTAGTTTTTATTCATAACTATAGAAATCAAATACATTCTTCAGATAGGTAAATTACAAGACCCAAATGGAAAATTCTCAATATTTGTTCACTGTGGGGTTTATTCTAAAATTAAGGTTTATAATCAATCAATAAAAGGGATTAAAAAACTTTATAACAGAGAATAACACTACATGATAAATCATATATTACTTCATCATTCACAAGGAAAACCCAAAAAACATCTCTCTTAAGAAAACCCTTCAAATCCAAAATTTTATCATGGAAGACATGCCATAGGACATACAATAATGAATGAAAATAGAGTTTACACATGCCCTTAATGAAGAAACTGAGTGTGTAAATGATTTTGTGCTTAAATAAAGGTGCACATGTCTCTATTTTATGGGAAACAAATAGTAAAACTGACTAAAAACAATCATGTAGATCCTAATTAAGGATGAGGTATTTTGTTAAGTTTTAGATCAAATAGAAAGACAAGTTTTAAAATACATTATCATTATATAAATCTCCCATGTAAGATTCAGTTGACAATTTCTAAAAATAACAAATCACAAAGAGAATTTTAGGTTACAAGTTGTAGGTGTCTATAAATTGATCTTTCTAGAATTACATACCTTATTTTGATGGATTTAGAAGATCCTCACTTATGATTCATTAATTCCAAACGTGTTCCAACTATTAGTTCCAATTCTCCTTTCCCAAATATAAAATTATCTTACTTGTTAACCACTTTACCAACTCCCAAATGGGTACTCTTCTTCTCTAGGGAACCCCAAGATGTAATGGGTTGTACCAGAAGAGTAAAAAACCTACAATGTGGAATGGATAAGGGAGAACTTTTTTGTGGAGGTTCTTGTTAAGGCCGCAACAAACACCTTTTACATTTTATTTTACAAGTGAAAGGAAAGGCCCCTATACTAAAATTTGAATTCCAATGCCTAATCCTCTACTACTTGAGCCTAATGCCAATTCTTTATCCACCTTGAGGGAGTTGGGGGTTTTATCTTGATTAGTGATTGTATTTGATGGAGGTTGATTGTTCCTTTTTATCTTATGATTCCAAATGTCTTCATGATGCTTATTGAACTATAGTGTTTCATTGACGTTTGTATGATGGGATTGACACGTCATCTTTGGACCCTTTGCAAATTTCGAAGTGCTTGACGATCCTATGTGGCTGCAAGGTTTGATTTTCTATTGTATTTCTTGAATGAGTTTGTTGTTGAGGATTTTCTGAATGGATAATTAAAATTCCCCATCCTCTTGCTTGCATGTTCTACTTATTGTCTTCATATTTATACTCTCGTATGTTGATCATACTCTTCAATTTTGAACTCTTAGCTTGAATCAAAAAATTACTAATCCTTCCTTTGATTTTGATACTTGGCACATGAAATTTTCAAGAAATTTATCTACAAACACCCATGATTATCTTTGAAGAAACCCAACACTTAGTTATACGTTTGTTGAATACTAGAAATGTAATGTTTATAGTACAATAGAAAGTGTCTTCTTAATCACATAATTGATCTCATCTTTTATGTGGTTGTAGGAGCAGGTTCACAGGGTCACTTCCTTTTCATGACTTCTCCAGCCTTGAAATGTTTGTGGGGAATCCATTGATATTATTCCTCTTTCCTAGACTTCTCTCCATTCAAATATTGTCTACCATTTGAAGCCAACAATCAAATTAGGAACTAAGACTTATATTTCCCAAACCTCAACCAATTTTGTACCTACCACCTTTGCATTGATGAGGTTGCGACCTTGATCCTTATCAATCTCTCATCATTGGGTTTGTCTCATCGAGTTGATCGAGTGAAGTCCCTTGTGATATTCCTAAGGTTTGAAAGGCATAAGATTCTTCAGATTTATCTTTATTGGGTTCTTCTTTTGGCCTCCCTTCTCTCCAAAAACCTAGACCAAAGACTTATTGAGCTTCATGGATGTAGGTCCTTATAATGTCGTCGCCCAATGCTTGCTCGTTATTTTTCAAAATCTGTTTCATGCGTTGTGGCATGACGTAAGTACCTATTCCTTTATTTGATCGTATTCACTCTCTTTACAATCTTATCAAGCCTTCCCTATGAGATGTTCAACTTGAATGGATTGAAATGTGTCTTTTGTTTGGTTGGTGTCGATCTCGTTTTATGATATGAATCACTATCTATAACATTGATTTGTCACATGATGTGTCATCGTTTTCCCCTTGGCCGCTTTCCATTCATCACCTCTGAATCTAAACGTTTGTGATCGACATATGACCTACCTTCCCGAATTGACACCCGATTACTCGAAATCTACATGGTATACCTTACTCCTATTTTTGGTCCCTAGGTGCAGAACCTTGACATGTGTGGAACCATCACTGGCATCGAACCCCGACTCGTGCATAACTTGTCCTTATTTTTCTAAGTTTTATTCTTATTTTTGTACATAATTTGTATATTTTTTTATTTTATTTATTTTTTTCTTTTTCTTTTTCTTTTTATTTATTATTTTTGTATTTTTTTTTTTCCATTTGTATTTTACCCTTTGGTTTACAAAACCACATGGTTTGATTTCACATGCTAATTTCCCATGGTTTTTTATTCCTCATGGTTTTCCCCTAAGTTTCCCTTGGTACTTATTTTTTAACATGGGGAAAATCAAGTCCACTTTAAAAATGTTTTTACATGGGTCAAATTTGTTTTACATGAATAAACTATTTGTTACATGGTGTGTTTTGCCTAAAACCCTAATGTATAATATGTACATTCTCATTTTTTTTCTTGCCTTGTAAAATTAGAAACAATTTGACTTTTTGGTTTTTTATGTATATATATTCGTTTATTTCTTATCTTTTATTTTTCCATTTTTATTTTATTTTTATGTTTCCCATTTATCCCCTAAGTCCTAGGTTGTGTCTAGGCTTCTTCCCATTGGTATTCATATTCACTTCATGGAAAGTTTCATTTGGAATTACCATTAATACACACCCCCTATCTTCATGGAATCCCCTCCTCTCAAGAATTCGATGAACCATAATATTATTACTAATATTTCCAAAGGACTTAGGATTCGTGCTACTTTTAATATTTTTCCTTGAAAATAGTCACTAGAATGATCCATCGAATTGAGCCATTGGAGTGATTTGTTGGCTACTTTTACCATGGCTTTCGATGGCCAATCGAGATCGACCTATCATAATCCCTCATCAGAGTCAACCCTCCCTCACGTTTCAACCAGGGAATTCCAATAAGCCATCAAACTGGTAATTGTTTTAATGTTATTTCAACCATGCCATCGGAATGTTGAGGTTAAGCTAGGCCATCGAAGTGGTGAGACCATCAGAAGCATGGAGCCATCAGAGTGTATGAAGCCACTGGAAGCATGTGCTATGTGAGCTAACCCATTGAAGTGGTGAGTAGCCATCAAAGTACGATGGAAACACTAGAGTGTTCCCATCGAAGTGTTGAGTTGCTGAGACTTATTACCATCTCGAGACAAGCCATCGTGAAAAGCCTTCGAAAACTAAATTTTTTATTCACATTTTAATTTTTTGACTTAGACTTTGGGTTATATTTCATTTTGGGGGATAATTATTATTTTTATTTCATTATTTTTTATTTTTTATTTTCACATGGGTGGGGGTTTTAATTTTATTAATTTCATTTTCACATAGGTTAGTGTAATTAATTTTATCGATTTCATTTTTTTCCTTTTTTTTTTTTTTCCTATTTTGACTATGGTAATTGGCCAAAATTACAACACAACCCTAGGTCCTATGCCTTCCTCTAGGTTAATTGGACAAAATTACAATACAATCCCTATGTCCTATGCCTTCTCTAGGTTCTTATAAAAAACTAGGTAAGGGAGATAAAGATATATTAACCATTCAATATTGAATTATCTTATGCATGTGGTTTAATGATTTTTAGGTTAAAGATCGACAACCCAGATTCACCCACAAGCACATCAAGGGATGTTGAGCATTGAATTTCAAATCGAGCCTAGCTAGCCTAAAATTCTTTTAAGATTATAAATTATAAAAATGCTTTTGGATTTTCTTAATTTTCCTACACTATTCTCTAGAGATGTTGTAACACCAAACTTCACATCCATATAAGATAATAGGAGTGATGAGAGTCTCAAAGAGGAGTTCATTTTTTCCCATAACCATAAATCCATTATTTAATAGTTATTTTGAAGGCCTAAATAGGCTTCCCACCTCCATTAGTATATTCCTTAGTGCTATAGTTCTAGTTAATCTTCTGATGAGAGTCAACTCTAAGATATTTGTATAAATTAACTTTCTCGAAGTTCTTTTTTTCATACAAAAAACGTGACGCCCTTCTAGGTGTTAACCTAAAACAAAGCACACATTTTACAAAAGTGGATTTTTTTTTCTTTTTTCTTAAATCAATACAATAATTGTAGCAACAACATAAAATATGACATATGCAATTGAGCTTCACTCTTCATATATGTACATATGTCACTAGTATATGTACTCTATATTTCAATAATAACTTATCAATTTCACCCCCCAGTCATCTAATTCACACGTAAACTCCACGTGGCTTGATGATAATAACAAAAAAAGTAAAAGAATTGATCTAGGTGGGTATTGGTGGCCACCCACCTATTCCAACTGGCTCCTCTTGTTTTTTTTTAGTTCAACACGTTCTTCTGTACTTCTCTGTAATTGTGGGTTCTACACTTCTTGAACTATCTGAAGGCCTACACATATTCCAGGTGGATACAGGTGGCCTCTCGACTAATCCGACTGGCCTATTTTGTATGTTTTCATGTTAGCACATCTTGTTGTACTTCCAGGGTCGTTTTGGAGCCCTAAACAATGTTTTTCTAGTTCACCACAATCAAATTGTAGACGGAGTTAGAGTTTGACGGCGTAATGTGTATTTCTCTAAAATGCCTTTCCAATGGGCTATCATGCACCTAAAACAGAGGTCTTATGCAAAAGTTATGACCTCGGGAAGTAGAGGTACCAACTTACCCATATGGTTAGGTTTTTGGATGTCTAGTGTTTTGGTATTCATGGGTAATATAAAAAAGGCCTATGGAGCCTCACTGTAATCATTCTGCTCAAATGGATGTGTGTAGAAACCACATCTCTTCTCAGAGATAACTACCAACATTCTAGCAAGTGTTTCAATTCTGTAGTTTTATAGTTTCAACCTATTTCATTTATTCAATAGAAGATATTGTTCACTGGATATCTGTGTTGTTCTTCATATCTCTTTGTTTATTGTATGTAGTTTTTTAATCAGTTCGTTCCGCTCCTAAATCTGGATCAGTGGTATCAGAGTGGTCTACTCTTCATTTATTTTTATTCGTGCATGTCTTTGACAAGATCTGGGTACAAGAAGTTCGGACTCGCACCAATCAAGCCATTGCAAGACCGATCACGCCGAGCCCGAAAATAACCCATGGGAGATGAAAATAAAGATGATAGAGCAGGGGATCCTTTTAAAATGTTTCTCGAGGAATCCCTTGCGTGGTAAAGGAACGAAATGATGGACGACTTTGCGCAGATCCTTCGGCGGTTTCCCACATGAGAAGCATCTTCATCAAGCGGCCATGCAAGCATATTCCATTATTTAAAGGACCAATAGATGCAGATGCTGTACATAAATGGTTGAATCTGCTCGAAGGGTATTTTTCAGTCCACAGTTTTTTCGATAGGGAAAATATTACTTTTTCACTCCGTAAGGTCGTCCCCAATTTTAAGGGCTAGTGGGACACTTACTTTGATAAAAGGGCCATAGAGGAATATGCAATATTTGTGGTTTCCCCCACATGGGATTCCTTCAGGTATGTCATTAAAGAACAATACTACCATGTTGGAAGCTACGAGGACCAGTACACAAGATGGACCACCCTGCGTCAAGAAAGGGACTAGACAGTACAAGATTTCACCAATAGTTTCTGCACCCTATGCACCATATTGGGTATCAAAGACTTTGAGTGACATCTGGTGCTCAAATACTGTGGTTGTTTGTATAGATACATCCAAACAAAAATGGATTTTCTGGACATCACCTCATTGGGTACATCTTATAGATATGTTATCAATATCGAGCAGAAATTTAAGCAGAAGATGCAAGATTTTGGATCTGCAAACTCCTCACAGCTGAAGCAGGGCAAAGGCGGCCCCAACCCACATAGTAAGGGACATAGAAGAGATGGTCATTCTCAGGACAGCCAGTCCAATCCACAACACATGAAGGGAAATGAGAAAACAAATAAGGATACGGGAAAATGGTGTGAGTACCATAAAATCCCTTGGCACAACACTAAAGAATGTCACTCCAAGAAATCAGTCATGGTTAAGCTGAAAGCTTCTGAGTCAGAGGCCGATTTTGATTCCGAATCAAATCCCAAAGGAGGGAAGCAGATTATAGATGCTGAACCCAGTGCCACTTTTTTTACCACCAAAGTCTGGCCAAGAGAACTAGAAGAACCAGAGTAAGTGGAATGCCTCTTTCACTCACAAATGTGGGTAAAGGGGGCTTCTCTTCATTTCATTGTCGATAGTGGCAGTCAGAAGAACCTGATTTCAATAGAGGTCATCAAGTGGCTGGACCTGCCAACAACACTGCACACTCATCCCTACACCATTGGTTGTCTTCGCCAAGGAAGAGATCCCTGTGTCAGCCAACAATGTCATCTACCCTACGACATCAAGCCTTTCAAAGATGAGGTATTGTGTGTTATTTTTCCCCTTGAATTTTGTGATGTTCTTTTAGTACAACCATATTTGTGGAAGCTTCATTTTGTGTATGAGTCTAGACCTCACAGTGTTATTATTTCTTTGGGTAGACAATTATAAAGGATATCGGAGGTAGCGTCGCCTACCTCTATTTCTTTAATCTTTTCTATGCAATGTAGTAAGGTCATTTCACAGACCGAGATGTTCATATTCTTTTTGATCCGTGCTCATAGTAAGAAGAAGGTCGTCGCCACAACTGTGGCTTCTAAATAAAGCCTCTCTTTGCAACAGAAGCAAGTGGATGGGATCGTGGAAGAATACAAAGACATATTCTCCTTACCCACTGGGGTACCGACACACTGCCAAGTCAAGCATCCAATTGATTCGACCTCTGGTACACCTCTACCTAATGGACCAATCTATCACCACTCGCTGATGGAAAATGAAGAAATCAAGCGTCTTATCCAGGAGCTTCTTCAAAAGGGGCACATCAGATCTATCTCCTCCCCTTCCAGAAGCCCGATTGTACTGGTGCATAAGAAGGACAGGACGTGGCGACTCTGCATTGATTATAGAGCCTTAAACAAAATCACAGTCAGGAACCAGTACCCATTTCCCAGGATTGATAATTTTACACATTATTTTGGTCATTCTAATGATGATATCACAGACATGTGTCCAAGCTCCCAACATGAATTTTGCTTGAGAAGAGAAAATTCTTTCCTCCTCTACAAAGTTGCTTTTTAGAAAGGGTCCGCAGGCTGCCTATACTACACAGTGTGGAAATCCATCATTTCTGTAGGATGCCCTATAGTTGTCCCACAAGATTTCCGCAGGCTACGATATAGGTAAGGTGTGGTGATGTTCCAAAGCTAAAAGAGGAAAGCGGTTTCACGAAGTTTCTAGAAGGGGAATCTTCTAGAATGTGAGGTGGCATCCATATGGTTTCGATCCTACTGGTTTCTCTGATTTGGTGGGATCATCCTCATCCTTTTAACCACTTCACCTTCTCCTATATAATCATGGGCTTCTCATGGAAAAGGTTAAGCACAGTTGAGAAAGATCAAGCAAAGAATTGTTGAGAGAATAGGCTGGAGAGTGTGTGAAGAATCCTATTCTTAGTGATGCTTGAGGCCTCCATTTGTCCATCAAGATTTTGTGGATCATCTTCATGCGAATTTTGGAGAAAGTGTATGTGTGTGTTGGGACGAAGTACCACTAAAAGGGAACTTGCGACATGAAAGAAATTTAGTTGTATCTTCCATTTTTCATTAATATAATACAATGACATGTCTCTTTCCCATAAAATGATTAGTATTTTATTACATGATTCCTTGATCACATGTTTAGGTTTTCATTGAGTTTTACTAGTATTGCTTTCACGTCGGTTGGTTTTTATTATTTCATATCTGATTCTACAAGAGCACTGGAGTGAAGCGGGGACCACAAATATATAAGGAAGTGATTCATAAGGTATGTTATCTATTCCTCTTTGGATAGTAAACTCAATGATTGCAACTTAGGGAAAGCATCTTGTTCTGTCTCGTTTTGTTCTAGATCCAGGTGGATCTAGGGGGATTAGTTCATGTCTTCATCTACCAATTTACCCAATAACAATGACCTTCTTGACCAACTCAAGGGGGAAATTGCTTCAACAAGATTGACCTAAAGTCTAGCTACATTTGTAGAAGGAGCATCTCACAAGGCCCCATCGAAAGCTCCTCCCACTTCAATATGGGCCTTACACTATCACCAAGGCTATGGGTAGCTATGCTTTTGAGCTCAACACTCCGACCTTCCTTGGCTTGCACCCAGTGTTCAATGTGGACCTCCTTCGACCATATGTTCCACCATTATTGGACACCTTAGAGATCAAAGAACAACTGACACCAATAGATATCAACCATGACTGCATGGAACAAGCATCCATTGATCAGATAGTGGAAACACAAGTCAAGGGAACTCACCAATAGAGGATCCATCTTTATCGGGTTTTCAAGGCAGGGAAACTCCTCCACCAAGGCAAGTGGCTCACCCGGGGCCAAATCCAACAAAAGTTTCCTCACGTGATGGGGGAAATCAATGAAATGGATACCAATGCTTCCTTAGTGGGGGATGATTGATCCAGTTGGGTATTGGTGGCCACCCACCTATTCCAACTGGCTCCTCTTGTCCGTTTTTAGTTCAACACGTTCTTTTGTACTTCTTTGTAATTATGGGTTCTACACTTCTGGGGTTGTCTGAAGCCCTATACATATTCTAGGTGGATACTGGGGCCTCTCACCTAATCCAACTAACCTATTTTGTATGTTTTCATGTCATCACATCTTGTTGTACTTCTAGGGTCGTTTTGGAGCCCTAAACAATGTTTTTGTTTTTGTCTCTCCACAGTCAAATTGTAGACGGAGTTAGATTTCAGCGGTGTAATGTGTAGTTCTCTGAAAAATTTCCAACGGGATATCATGCACCTAAAACGAAGGTCGTATGCAAAAGTTTTGACCCCGGGAAGTTGAGGTACAAACTTACCCATAGGGGCCCACATGAATTTTGGCGTTTCACCTTCTAGGTTTAGGTTTTTGGATGTCTAGGGTTTTGGAATTCATGATTAATATCAAAACGGCCTATGGAGACTCATTGTAATCATTCTTCTCAGACGGATGCACGCAACATCCACATATCTTCTCAGAGATAGCTACCACCATTCATGCAAGTGTTTCAGTTCTACAGTTTTATAGTTTCAACCTATTTCATTTATTCAATAAAAGATATTGCTCACTGGATATCTGTGTTGTTCTTCAAATCTATGTGTTTATTTTATTTATCCTATTAATCAGTTCATTCGTCTCCAAAATCTAGATCAATATTGATTCCAATAATCTTTTTTTTTTTTGTTACAATGCTATATATGATTTTATATTCTCAAATACACAATACTTATACTTGAAACCTTTCAATCAAAACTAAGGAATAGATAACAAGTAGTGAAAATGGATCAATTGTCGATTTAATCAAAATGAATCTTTAAACCACAATGATGAGGCCTCTAATAATTATTCAATGGTTCATAGTGGTTCTTCGGTGCAATCATACAACAAGTATTCCCTCAAATGTATATATAACAACAACCTTCAACCCTTAAAGGTGGATCACTTAGTCTATTACATTTATGTACAAATTGCATATAAATTCTTAGATACAATTCTCTATACAATAGCTAGAAAAAAACTTATTCCAATACTCTTCTTGAAATCATCATTTTCTTGAGAATTCCTCTTTGTGGGGTTAATTTTTATGAACAAAATTCAATTATGAATACATAAAAATGTTTTTTCTTCAAACATAATCAACACTCATATCATAGAAAATAATTATATATCACCACTATCATCATTTAGTTTGGAAGAATAGTTTGGAAGAATGAGATAAGGTTATAAATAGATTCAATAGTATATATCTATTAAATTGCATGTATACATTTTTTGAATAAGAAAAATGTTAATAAGATACATCATAATGATAGAATGCATGTAGTTTTTATTCATAACTATAGAAATCAAATACATTCTTCAGATAGGTAAATTACAAGACCCAAATGGAAAATTCTCAATATTTGTTCATTGTGGGGTTTCTTCTAGATCAAATTATGGTTTATAATCAATCAATAAAAGGGATTAAAACACTTTATAAGAGAGAATAACACTACATGATAAATCATATATTTCCTCATCATTCACAAGGAAAACCCAAAAAACATCTCTCTTAAGAAAACCCTTCAAATCCAAATTTTTATCATGGAAGACATGCCATAGGACATACAATAATGAATGAAAATAGAGTTTACACATTCCCTTAATGAAGAAACTGAGTGTGTAAATGATTTTTTGCTTAAATAAATGTGCACATGTCTTTATTTTATGGGAAACAAATAGTAAAATTGACTAAAAATAATCATGTAGATCCTAATTAAGGATGAGGTATTTTGTTAAGTTTTAGATCAAATAGAAAGACAAGTTTTAAAATACATTATCATTATATAAATCTCCCATGTAAGATTCAATTGACAATTTCTAAAAATAACAAATCACAAAGAGAATTTTAGGTTACAAGTTGTAGGTGTATATAAATTGATCTTTCTAGAATTACATACCTTAGTTTGATGGATTTAGAAGATCCTCACTTATGATTCTTTAATTCCAAATGTGTTCCAACTATTAGTTCCAATTCTCCTTTCCCAAATATAAAATTATCTTACTTGTTAACCACTTTACCAACTCCCAAATGGGTACTCTTATTCTCTAGGGACCCCCGAGATGCAATGGGTTATACGAGAAGAGTAAAAAACCTACAATGTAGAATGGATAAGGGAGAACGTTTTTGTGGAGGTTCTTGTTAAGGCCACAACAAACCCCCTTTACATTTTCTTTTACAAGTGAAAGGAAATGCCCCTCTACTAAAATTTGAATTCCAATGCCTAATCCTCTACTACTTGAGTCTAATTCCAATTCTTTATCTACCTTGAGGGAGTTGGGGGTTTTATCTTGATTAGTGATTGTATTTGATGGAGGTTGATTGTTCCTTTTTATCTTATGATTCCAAATATCTTCATGATTCTTATTGAACTATAATGTTTCGTTGATGTTTGTATGATGGGATTGACACGTTATCTTTGGAACCTTTGCAGATTTCGAGGTGCTTGATGATCCTATGTGGCTGCAGGGTTTGATTTTCTATTGTATTTCTTGAATGAGTTTGTTGTTGAGCATTTTCAGAATGGATAATTAAAATTCCGCATCCTCTTGCTTGCATGTTCTACTTATTGTCTTCATATTTATGCTCTCGTATGTTTATCATACTCTTCAATTTTGAACTCTTAGCTTGAATCACAAAATCACTAATCCTTCCTTTGATTTTGATACTTGGCACATGAAATTTTCAAGAAATTTATCTACAAACACCCATGTTTATCTTTGAACAAACCCAACACTTAGTTATATGTTTGTTGAATACTAGAAATGTAATGTTTATACTATAATAGAAAGTGTCTTCTTATCACATAATCGATCTCATATTTTCTGTGGTTGCAGGAGCAGGTTCATAGGGTCACTTCCTTTACATGACTTCTCCAGCCTTGAAATGTTTGTGGGGAATCCATTGATATTATTCCTCTTTCCTAGACTTCTCTCCATGCAAATATTGTTTATCGTTTGAAGCCAACAATCAAATTAGGAACTAAGACTTATATTTCCTAAACCTCGACCAATTTTGCACCTACCACCTTTGCATTGATGAGGCCACGACCTTGATCCTTATCAATCTCCCATCATTGGTTTTGTCTCATCGGGTTGATCGAGTGAAGTCCCTTGTGATATTCCTAAGGTTTGAAAGGCATGAGCTTCTTTAGATTTATCTTTATTGGGTTCTTCTTTTGGCCTCCCCTCTCTCCAAAAACCTAGACCAAAGAATTATTGAGCTTCATGGATATAGGTCCTTATCGTGTCGTTTCCCAATGCTTGCTCATTATTTTTCAAAATCCGTTTCATGCATTGTGGCATGACGTAAGAACCTGTTCCTTTATCTGATCATATTCACTCTCTTTGCAATCTTATCAATCCTTCCCTATGAGATGTTCAACTTGAATGGATTGAAATGTGTCTTGTGTCTCATTGCTGTCGATCTCATTTTATTATATGAATCATTATCTATGACATTGATTTGTCGCATGATGTGTCATCTTTTTCCCTTTGGTCGCTTTCCATTCATCACCTCTGAATCTAAGCGTTTGTGATCACATACGACCTACCTTCCTGAATTGACACCCGGTTACTCGAAATCTACATGGTATACCTTACTCATATTTTTGGTCCCTAGGTGCAAAACCTTGACATGTGTGGAACCATCACTGGCATGGAACCCTGAATCATGCGTAACTTGGCCTTATTTTTCTAAGTTTTATTCTTCTTTTTGTACATAATTTGTATATTTTTTATTTTATTTATTTATTTCTTTTTCCTTTTCCTTTTATTTATTATTTTTGTATTTATTTATTTCCGTTTGTATTTTACCCTTTGGTTTGCAAAACCACATGGTTTGATTTCACATGCTAATTTCTCATGGTTTTTCCCTAAGTTTCCCTTGATATTTATTTTTTAACATGGGGAAAATCAAGTCCACTTTAAAAATGTTTTGACATGGGTCAAATTTGTTTTACATGAATAAACTATTCGTTACATGGTGTGTTTTTCCTAAAACCCTAATTTATAATATGTACATTCTCATTTTTTTTCTTGCCTCGTAAAATTAGAAACAATTTGACTTTTTGGTTTTTTTACGTATATATATTTGTTTATTTCTTATCTTTTATTTTTCAATTTTAATTTTATTTATATTTTTCCCATTTATCCCCTAAGTCCTAGGTTGTGTATTTTCAATTTACTTTTCTTATTTAATTTTTATTTTTATTTTTTATTTTATTTTTTTTCTTGCTCTTTAAAATTCAATGTAAAGTTTCATGGGACTTCTTTCTAGGCTTCTTCCCATTGGTATTCATCTTCACTTCATGGTAATTTTCATTTGGAATTACCATTAATACACACCCCCTATCTTCATGGAATCCCGTCCTCTTAAGAATTCAATGAACCATAATATTATTACTAATATTTCCAAAGGACTTAGGATTCGTGCTAGTTTTAATATTTTTCCTTGAAAATAGTCACTGGAATGATCCATCGAATTAAGCCATTGGAGTGATTTGTTGGCTACTTTTACCATGAATTTCAATGGCCCATCGAGATCGCGCTATCATAATCCCTCACCAGAGTCAACCCTCCCTCACGTTTCGACCAAGGAATTCCAATAAGCCATCAAACTGGTAATTGTTTTAATATTATTTCAACCATGCCATCAGAATGTTGAGGTTAAGCTAGGCCATCGAAGTGGTGAGACCATTAGAATCATGGAGCCATCATAGTGTATGAAGCCATTGGAAGCATGTGCTATGTGAGCTAACCCATCAAAGTGTTGAGTAGCCATCAAAGTACGATGGACACACCAGAGTGTTCCCATCAGAGTGTTGAGCTGCTAAGAGTTATTACCATCCCGAGACAAGCCATCATGAAAAGCCTTTGAAAAATAATTGTTTTATTCACGTTTTAATTTTTTGACTTAGTCTTTGGGTTATATTTCTTTTTGGGGGATAATTATTATTTTTATTTCATTATTTTTTATTTTTTATTTTCACATGGGTAGGGGTTTTATTTTTTTTAATTTCATTTTCNTTTTTTTCTTTTTTTCTTTTTCCTATTTTGACTATGGTAATTGGCCAAAATTACAATACAATCCCTATGTCCTATGCCTTCTCTAGGTTCTTATAAAAAATTAGGTAAGGGAGATAAAGATATATTAACCATTCAATATTGAATTACCTTATGCATGTGGTTTAATGCTTTTTAGGTTAAAGATCGACAACCCAGATTCACCCACAAGCAGATCAAGGGACGTTGAGCACTGAATTTCAAATCGAGCCTAGCTAGCCTAAAATCGAGCATGAAATACCTCATTGGAAAGGTATCAAGGAGAGGAATACATTGGAAGAATCTTTTAGGCTAGAATAATGACAGAGAA
>SNQJ01S0087628.1:4138-20730 GCA_010110895.2 Picea sitchensis
GTTAAAGTATTAATGTAATAATAAAACATCATCTTTAATTTGTTAATACATTAATAAAATATTAATAAATTAATAAAGTATTATTAACTCAAAATTAATAGAAGTGTGAATTGGCTTTAACTCTAGTGGTTTGTGTCTAGGGGTGTTTTACTCTCCACCGAGGTTCAATTCCTACAGTGAAGTAAAGGGTTATGTTCATCACATTGCGACATTCGGAAGTGTCCATCTAATTGCAATGTTGGGCTATGTTTTTCACATTGCGACATTGGGTTATGTACATCACATTACGAAAATGAGTTGTGTTCATCGCATTGCGATGTTTAGACACGTTTGTCAGATTTTTGACATCAAGATAAGTGTAACACATTCCNNNNCACATTGTAACATTACTATCTTCGTCACGTTGCAATGTTTGGTTTTGTCCATCATATTGTAACATCAGTGTATGTTTGTCACATGACAGGGTTGGTTTGTGCTCAACACAGTATGAAAATGAGGTTTTGGCTAAGTTTAAAAAAAAAAACTCTTACGAAGTGTTTCCTTTGTTGACTATTGTTGACAATGACCAAGAGTATGGTTTACTATTGTGGACCTTGACCATGATTTACTATTGTTAACCTTGACCACAATTGAATATGGTTAACCATGGTTGATATTGACCTCGACCAAAGTTGAGTATGGTTGATCATGGTTGACCTTCACCATGGTTGACTATGGTTAACCATGACCATGGTAGACTATCGATGATCATGCCCATGGCTGACCTTCTTAGACCATGTGTAGTTGATTATGGTGGTCCATGTAGAATACGTTTAACCAGAGTTTAATATGGCACTATCACCTTCCAGTGTTGATTAGGTTTTGTTCGTCACATTGTGACCTCAGGTTTTGTATGTCAAATGGCATCATGAGTTTATTGTTGGGCATGCATTGTGGAAATAGATTTCATAAAAATCCTAAGTATGGAGGATACACACAACAAAAGAAAAAAGCAGACAAGGAAGGAGCAGAGTGCGCAGGAGAGGCACATTCAAGCTCAGGAGTGCATTGTAGAAGCACATTCATGAGTGTAGTGCCTAGTAAGAACATACTTAGCAAAATAATAAAGTAGAAGAATAAAACAGAGAACACATCAAGAAGATAAAGTGAGCAAAAAGGAAGGATAGCAGTTCGACATGTGCCAACAATTGAAAAATGCACAAAAGTAGGAAGAATAGTTGTCAGGAGTGCAAAAGTGGCATGGAGACGTAAAAAAAGGAAAAGCAACCCGAACAAGAAGTCTACATGAGTTGCCATGAGTTGTAATAGGGTTTTGGGATAAGAAAAGTAGGGTTTTAAGCCCTAGAATTCATGTACAAATATGCAATGGGTTGGGAGAATAGGGGTTCATGTTCAGTTCCATTTCGTTGAATTTCTTTGTTCCATGGTTAGACATTGTTTGTAAAGAGAGAGAGAGAATAGGCTGCGAGAGAAAATTCTATGTTTGATTATTAGGGAAGAGTTACATAAAGAGAGGCTTGCATTGCAGAGAGTCTAGACAATATAGAGGAAGAGATAGCATGATATTTCTATTGTAGGTGAAATGTGCAAGCCTAAGATGATTATAGAAAGAATAATAAAGAATCCATCCATTCTGGACATAGCCCAAAGTTGGGTGAACCACGTTAAGTATTGTGTTTGCTTGTCTTTGATGTGATTGACCATGTATATTTCATTTATGCATGTTAAACCAAAATTATCTACTATATCATCAATGTGCAATCATTATGAATGTTACAATAAATGGTTTATGTCACAAACTGCAGTAGAATTACACTATTTAACTAAATTCACTAAGTAACCAAGCAAGAACAAATACAAGATAATGCACATAGAATAGATAAGTAGGAATGATTTAAGATGACCACCTCACATTCCCTCACTACTGCAAAAACTTGGTTCCTACAAACTTAATAGATGCCTCGAGTGAGACGTCACTTGCATATAGGTGACATCGAAAGGGACGGTGTTTGAAGGGTTTTGTTGGTTAAGATAACTTGAATTTGTGATTTAGGGAATGTTTTGGAGGCCGATTAAGAAAGATATATCAGAATGTCTAGAAGGGAAAGAACTAGAATTTACTCGAAAAGATAATATAAACCTCGGATGAGCGACAAGAAATGGATGAAAAGGTATGTGTACATAAAACTGCATGAGATTTTCTTTGGCAAATTTTTTATTATTTTGACTGAGTGGTTAGAAATATTAGTGGAGAATACTAGAAGGTACCAAACCACAACACCGAGTAACTGGACTCTTGAGTTGGTAAGGGATATGGATTCTGTAAGTAATAAAACTTCTCGTGCAATTGATTTATGGTTGGACGGTATATTAGGAGGATATATTACAAAGTTTGCAATAGATTGTACCCAGTCATACAATGTTGCAGAGAGGTATTTCTTCAAAGGTCCATGCGTAATGTTTATTAAGTCATTGGGTACATGTTTAAAGATGTTGTTATGTCACAAGTGTGTGATGATAATGTAGTCTGATTTCTAAGGGGATTTGTGCACATAGAGGAACCAAAGGATGACAAGAGGATAGTCTGAAGGTAGGAGAGAAAGAACCAAGAAATGAAGGATGGGAAGGAATGTGGATGCAGAGAATTGAAGAGGTTCTATCAAAAGAAGAAGACGAGTTTGGAGTATTTCACAGTGGAAGAAGATACAAGAGGAGAAATATTGGGGATGAGAAAGAAGAGCCGCGTAGTGAGCCTGAGTGGATAGGACCTTGCGCAATAGTCCAGACCATAGAGATACCACACATAAAAGGAGAAGAAAATGAGTTTTAGTTCAGTCCTATAATAGAAGAGCCATTAATTCCTATGCAGAATGGATCTTGTGTCGATTCCATGACCTTATGTGCATCATAACAATTTGAGGTAAGAGTTGAAGGATTATCAAAAGGAATTGTAGTTAGAGGGGGAAATCAAAATAGTAATAGTCAGAGAAATGGAGGTAGCACGGCGAGTCAGATTCAACCATAAACACCAAGCAGGGGTGCTACATAGAACTACATGGCGAGGATAGACAACACCTTTAAATTTACTGAGTTCCAGGGAGTTGGATTAGAGGACCCTGAACAACATTTATTGTATGTGAGACAATTTGGGATGAAAATAATGTCAAGGATGAGGCCGTAAAGATTGTGCAGTTGGAAATAACATTTAGAGGTCACACATTAGTCTGGTACATGAAATTGTAGAGTACCATGCTTATAGGACAAGCCAGGACTTTGGCAGAAATAAGACAAGAATTGTTGAAAGAGTTAAAGAAGCCAAAGTCTAAGTCGCAGTACATTATAAAGGTGAAGGAAATTAAACAGGTGCATAATGAATTAACATGGGATTATGAACAACGTTTTAAGGATCTGATGGGTAGAATGACATTCTAGATCCTTCATGAACAACATCAAGAATGGTTTATTAAAGGAATTCTACCACACATTCACAGGTCGTTGATTCAACATAAGGTTGTGTCACATCCTGAAGCTTTGGAGATTGCAATGAAATTGGAATCATCCCCTGTAGGAGACAGTGGAGGGATGGCACAAGTCCAGAAATAGTTATATTCCTTGAAAATTTAATTGGAAGAACACACAAAAGGAAAGGAGAAACGAGAACAAGTCTTGTGTACCAAGTGTAGGACTGAAGGCCACCACAAGAACGAATGCCCCACATGTGCACAGTATTTGGAAACTAGAGCACCAAATCCATTAAAAGGAAGGGGGTATTGTGAAATATCTAAGAAATGGGGGCATCATCCAACTGAGTGTCCATTACTGCATAAATATCAGAGTACACCAAGGAACTTATTTTTCAATTTCTGCAAGTCAGTTAGTCATGAAGAGAAAGATTGTCATGCATTCGATTTGATGAGGGAGTGCACTTCATATATGTATAGGATTTCAAGAGGAGAATGTTGAGATAGAAGGAGGTGGTCCACAATATAATAATCAGAGAGGATTTAATATAGGAAACAGAGGAAATTTTGGCAGAGGTCGAGGAAGAGGAAATTTTTACAGAGGAGATAGAGGACTGATAATATTTTACAACTGTAATCAACTAGGACAATTATCTCGAGACTGCCCGAATCCGTGTACAACCTGCACATATTATAGAGCCCTAGACCGTGTGACAAAATACTGTCTTCAACTACTTATGAAATGGAAGGTAAGAGGGAATCAAAATTAGAACCAAAATCAAAATGTATAGAAAATATCAATCGAAAAACACAATGAGGGACCTAGAATAGAAGTTGTCACGCATTGATAAATTAGAACAAGTGTTGATTCGATGAATGGAGGGAAGCGGGATGAGCAATGGGTAAGGAAATTCGCAGGACCTATTCCAACCTTCGACGCTCAGCAAGAAAATGAGACATATTAGATGGAAATAAAAGAGATACTAGAAGCATATTGGGTATCATCTTAATCATCTGCTCCTCATATATGTGATCGTACGATGCTAGAGAAACTACTTGGGAAGGTAAGTACTCTAAGAGAATTCCTGAGAAGTTGCATAGAGATAATGAAAGATGAAACTGTGTTGAATGCATTATATGAAATGATTGATCATTGCACACAAGGAAGGGAAATTTCTATCGCACAGAGGGTAGTGAATTAGGTACTGTGCAAAAAGAGGACCTACGAAGAATTAAGATTACGTGCACATATTGGGAAATATGATGTGAATAATGCTATTTTAGACTTGGGATCTGATGCGAATGTATTACCAAAGAAGACCTGTGATATGATAGGGAAACCTATGTTAATTTTGTCTCATGTTCATTTAAGGCTAGTGAGGCTGCACAAGATAGTACCAATTGGCCGATTGACAAGAGTACATGTGAATATAGATGGGGTGCGCAATGTAGTATACTTTGAAGTAATTGAGATCATAGATGATATTTAACCATATCCAATAGTGACGGGACTTGAATGGGAATTTGATAATCAAGTGATCATTAATATGAAGAGGAGGGAAATGATATTTGAAGTAGGATAATTGAAGGTTACTACACCATTGGATCCAAGAGAAGGAAAGAGGTACAGAGAGACAACGAGAGGAAATGTCATTGACAAATTGTATAACATGACTGTGCAGATGGATGATTATGTTAACCTCACTGCATATGGTGCACTAAGTTGGATAAGTATTAGCTTGTGTGCATCAGATTCAGAGGAAGGTTTGGAACATTGGAAACAAAGGATGCATGAGGTATCAACTAGACAATGTGCACGCATAAATCGATCATTACTCTAGATTGGAATAGATCTATGCACTCCACCCAAGTATGATGGATTGAATGATATCAATTCATTTGTAGAAGAGTTTGAATTGCATGTACCCATACAACAAAGGTTGTTGGCACTAGATGTTGTCCTGAAATCTAGTCCAACAGGATGGTGGGATGCACATAAAGAAGGGATGGAAGACTAGTCGCAGTGTAGAAGACTAATGCAAGTGAGATTTGGTACCAAGTTAGAAAATATTGCGTAGAAGTATACAGGGGTAAGTGTCCCAGCAGATCATGTGGAGTAGTGCACAGATGGAGTTCGACACTGAAGGAGGAATGAATAAATAATTCATACATACACCAAACACAATTCCGAAGAAATGGTATTTGGAATTGGAAATGCGAAGAGAAAAATAAACTGGAACGTGTTGACGCATAGGTTCAATTTAAAATTTACATTTGAACATGAATCTCGATTAATGGATGCAGTGTTACAGTTTATTCGAACCAATATCTTCTCAGAAGAAGGATTGATGGATGTGGTACCAGTGTGCAGTGTGCACAGAGATTCTATGACTATGCATGAATTACTGGAGTGTTACAATGTTTCTAAGGAGGAACATGATGACGAAGATCCCAAGAATGTGAAAGTACCTAAAATTGAGGGAGAAAAGGCAGTAGAAGGCCCAAAGCTTGAGTTCGTTGCGTACACACAACCAATAAATATGTGGAAAGTAAAAATTGGGTTGATAGAGAATACAAAGTTTGTGCAGATACATGATTACTGGAGTTATGAAACAGTAGAGAATATTGTAGATTTATTGTGTGAGTATCAGGATGTATTCTCAACTACATTCTCATAAATGAAAGGGATAACTGGGGAATTAGGCGAGATGAAGATCCCTTTGAAACAAGGTGCTAAACCAATGTGGCATAGACCTTACAGGTTAAATCCGAAGTACAAAGAGAAGGTGAAAGTGGAAATAAACATAATGTTGGATGGAGAGATGATTGAACCAATGTTGGAATCAGAGTGGATAATCCCAATGGTAGTGTAAGACAAGAAAACATGAGGAATCAATATTTGCGTGGATATGAGGAAGTTGAATGATGCATGTTTAAATTATCTTTCAAATGAAGGTATTTGTTTCAAGGCTTGGTATTTTCTAGTCAGTGTATAGGTGAGAAAATTTAGAGGATTGTTTTACTGAATGTAATAGAGGCTTGACACCTTAGGCAATTTCTTAAATAAATAAAGTAACTTAGATTTATGCTAGTGGTTAATTCTATTCAATATTTTATTACTATGATATATTTTTATTTGTTGTTAATTAAGTTTCATATTTTAGTAGTTGATTCTTGAATATTATAATTAAATTTGAATTTTTATTTAAAAAAATCGAAATCTCACTATGTATATAATATTGCAAGGATCGTGACCACACTCGATCACCAACCAAACCATTTTTCGCATTACAATTTTTTTTTGATGAATAAACAAAGTGAACCATAAAATATATATTATAAAATTGAATATCATGGAAGCTAGAATGTATAAGCATGCATTCACATGAATTCTTATCAAATATAAATTCATTGTTGTGGGTGACTACATTGATATCATATAAAATGGTGGATAAAGACAAAGTTAATTATGTGATAAAAAGATGAATAAAGTGTTAAAAAAAATTAAAAAGTACCTGGGCAAGTGTTTCTTATCACCTAGGTGCCTAAGGGGTGAGAAAGTGCCTAATGTGGACCCTAGTCATTTAATTTGTGAGATGCAAATTAAAAGGTGATTTTTTGAGACTTAGAGAAAGTGGGTGAATAAAGTGATTTTATCTCCACCATTGATCTCGTCTAATCTCAACTGTTAGACGAGATGACTCTTGAGATTCCCTCATGAGGTCGATTAGGGTAGGAGGGCGCACCCATTCTTGGGTAGATGAAACACTTTTTAGAGAGAAAGAGAATAAATTCGAGTTTTGGAAAGAGGCCATTTTTGTAGAGCTAGGGAATGCATTCCAAGGATGGAAACTAGCATAGAAATCGAGGCAGAAGGTACAACATTAATATCGGTTCGTATTGTATAGATTGAGCGGGTCGTACAACATTAAAAGAAAGCACAAAAATCGAGGAAGAGTACAGTTCAAAAAAAAGGTCGTACTGTAAAGATTTTCAAGTTCCATACAGTAGGAAAGAGGCACAGAAATCGAGGTAGAATTTAATAGTTCGTACTGTATGCATTCTGTACAGTCCGTACGACTATTTTTCTTGCACAAAAATCGAGGAAAGTTTCTGTGGTGTTTTCTGGGTGGTTTTGTCATGTTTTCCAAGGTGATCGTACAACATTTAATGCTCAATTTTGAGCTATAACTATTGGCATGAATTTCAAGGCATCCATACAGTAAGTTAGAGGCAGGAATATGGAGGAGAAAACCTGTACTTTGGTGCATAAAATTTTGGCACGAATTTTGAGGAGTTTGGCTCAGAACTTGTGTGAAGACTTGGCACGGTTTTTGAGATAAGTTTGTCATTAAATTTTTGAGGATGAATATGTTGTAACAAAATTTCTCTAAAGCTCACAAATAATAAAAACTCCCCCTCTCACTAGTTTTCCCCTTGCGGGTTTTTCCAGGGTCGTTGTTAGACCAAAAATCACTGTGTTATTTTCTGAGTTTTATGTGCTGCTGATATATATTTTTTTCTGCTTTAAACGATCAGAATCCTCATGTTTCAATTCTGAAAAAATTATTTTATGCTAAGTTTAATTGGTTGTCATAAAAATGGGTTTGGGCATTAAACATTGGCTAAAAAATTAGTGAGATTGAAACTAGGTTGGGGTCTGGAATTTTACATGGTATCAGAGCTGAGTTAAAGAGAAGAAGAAATATTTGCGCAAGTCAGAAAATTGGGACAACAACCACTTCATCAGACAGAAATTTGAATTTTTCATTTTTCAGTTGAAAGGTGTCAATGGATATAAGTTTGAGGGTTGAGGATAGACTTGATGGGGCATCAAACGTTGGTTCTTGGAAAGAGAGGATGATCTTGTTGTTGCAAGAAAATGAGTTGTGGGACATTGTTGAAAATACTACAACACATCCTGCGGTTGTACCTACTGATGCTACTCTTCTTGCAGCATACACTAAGAAGAGTATCAAGGCTAAGAGGATTATTCTTGATGCCATCAAGGACCATTTGATTCCTCACTTGATGGGGAAGACAAATTCCTATGAGATGTGGGAGTCTTTGATGAAGTTGTACTAGAGTACAAATGAAAACCGGAAGATGATTTTGAGAGAAAAACTGAAGAGCATTAAATGACCAAGGCTGAAAATGTGGTCACATATCTTACCAAGTTGACATCGGTGAGAGGTGAACTTGGAGCTGTGGGGGAGGCCATAGTTGACGGTGAGCTTGTGAGGACAACACTAAATGGAGTTTCCATACAATGGGCTATTTTTTTTACGAAATTGTGGCTAGGGAGAAGCTTCCCATTTGGGAATGTCTTTGGGATGACTTTATTCAGGAGGAGACCCAGAGAGATTATGTACATGGAAGTTCATATATAGGTCATGATGAGGAGAATGTGGCTCTTGTTGCCAACAACAAGAAGAAGTTCAAAAGGGTCCTGAGGGAGGAAACAAACCGAAGGGTGAAGGGAAGAAGGACATGAGAAAAGTCAAGTGCTTTGCATGCCACAAGTTTGGGCACTATGTAGGTCAGTGTCTGAACAAGAAGAATAAATAAGCAATAGATTCAACATCGGTGGGGAGTTCTCTACCAAGTTTGATAAGGAGTTTTCCTTAGTTGTGTGTCTTTCCACAAGGACCACTCATTCAGACATGTGGTATATTTACAGTGGTGCATCCTTCCATATCATAGGGGTTCATGAGAACTTGACAGATCTTACTCAGATTGGTGATGTCAAGGTAGTGCTTGGATATGAGCGGGTGGTCAAGGAAGTTGGTTGTGGGACTGTATCATTTCAGAGGGAGTCTTTGCCTCCCATATTGTTGAGAGAGGTCCTATATGTTCTAGGCTTGAAGAAGAACTTAGTATCAGTTTCTGCTATTGAGGAGAGGGGCTATGAGGTTTTGTTTCGTGATGGGAAGGTGCTCCTTTTCAGTAAGGGGTCCGGTTTCACTTCGGCCAAAATGATTGGAACTCGACATGAGAAGCTATACAAGCTCATGTTTCAGCCAATGAGAGCATTGTTTTATTCTACCAGCAACAGTGATCTATGTGATCTATAGCATAGGAGGATGGCACATTTGCACCATGGGGCCTTGAGGGTACTGAGGGAGATTCTGATTGGAGTTCTAGATTTTAGTATAGAGCACTAGGAGTTGTGCAAGGGGTGTGATTTGGGAAAGTACACCAAGACTACTTTCCCTAGTAGTGACAGTAGAGAAGCAGGTATCATTGATGTTATTCATTAAAATGTATGTGGCCAGATGTCTTCAACATCGTTGATTGGTTGTTTATACTATGTTATATTCATTGATGACTTCTCATGCAAGTCTTGGATTTTCTTCATGAATACCAAAGGACAGGTCTTCAATCGGTTCCAAGAGTTCAAATGTCTTGTGGAGAACAAGACTAGGAAGAAAATTAGAGTTATGAGGACATACAATTAGGGTGAGTATGCCTCCAAGGAGTTCATGGATTTTTGTGCAGGAGAGGGCACCAGGAGAGAGTTTATTGTTCCTTACAACCCACAAAAGAATGGGGTTGCTGAGAGGAAGAATGGGGCTATAGTTGGGGTTGCGAGAGCCATGCTACATGATCAGGGGCTGCCACTATTTCTTTGGGCCGAGGCATGCTACACTGTAGTTTATCTGCAGAACAAGAGTCCACACAGGGCAGTGGGGAGTATGACTCCCAAGGAGGATTTTTCTGAGAAGAAGCCTGAGGTGGGGCACTTTCGAATTTTTTGGTGCACCATATATTCACATGTCCCTTCTGAGAAGAGGACAAAGCTAGAACCCACGAAAAAGAGAGGGATATTTGTTGGTTATAGCGAGACTTCAAAGGCTTTCCATATATACATTCCTTCCTTGAGGAAGACAATTTTGAGGAGGGATGTGAGATTTGAGGAGGACAGAGCCTTTATGAAATCACAAGGGACAGAGAGGGGTGAGTAGTCATCACTTCAGATTTAGGTGAGTCCGCAACAGACTTCAATGACACAGAGTTCGGGGCCACCAGTTTCGGTGACGACTGGTCCATAGGTGACAGGGCCACAAATGTCAAGTTCACAGGTTGTTGGTCCACAAGGTTCAGGATCGAGTACTCCAGAGTCTACTTCAGGATCACAGTCTTTAGGAGATGCGGTTGAGTAGGGAGATTCCCCTCCACAAGACACTACTTCAGAGAGGAGGAATCCCAAGTGGCTTCAGAATACTTTGAGGGAAGCATAGGGTTCAATGGGGAATCCCAGACAGGTTGTGAGAGAGAGTAAACCTCCCGAGAGGTTTTGCAGCTACATCTCGATGGTGAGAAATATTCGAGAGTCTAAGCCTTCCACTTTTGAGGAGGCTACTGGTAGACAGGTTTGGAGAGATGCCACGATGGAAGAGTACAATTCCATCATGAAGAATGTTGTCTGGGAAGTTGTTCCTAGACCTGAGGGGAAGTTAGTGGTGACTTCCAGGTGGCTCTATACACTCAAGCATGCTGCATATGGTAGCATTGAGAAGTAAAAAGCTCGCTTTGTGGCTCGGGGGTTCTCACGGGTTGAGGGAGTTGATTATAATGAGACCTTTGCACCAATTTCTAGATATACATCGATCAAGGCAATGATTTCCATTGCAGTAGAGATGGGTTGGAAGATCCACCAGATGGATGTGAAGACGGCCTTTCTGAATAGTCTTATACATAAGGAGGTGTATGTTGAGCAACCATTGGGTTTTGAGGTGCATGTGAGAGATTCTCATGTGTGTAGACTAAAGAAGACATTGTATGGGCTGAAAATATCTCCCAGAGCTTGGTATTCAAGGATTAATTCCTATTTGCAGCAGTTGGGCTTTGAGAAGAGTGAGGCAGATCCCAACCTATACTTCATTGTGGTTGGAGAGGATCTTGTCATTCTCTTTCTATATGTGGATGATCTTTTCATTACAGGGGCATAGAGACTCATCACTAGTTACAAGGAGAGCCTTGCTTCAAAGTTTGAGATGACTGATATTGGATTGATGCACTATTTTTTGGGATTAGAGGTTTGAAAAGAGCCTGGACACATCTTCCTAGGACAAGGGAAGTATGTGTGTGATATTCTGAGGAGATTTCAGATGAAGGATAGTAGGCCCATGACCACTCTTATGATTACCAACTGGAATAAGCTTCATGCTTCTGAGTCACGGTTGGTGGATTCCACTTTATATTGTCAATTGATTGGGTCTTTGATGTATTTGATCAATACTAGGCTAGATATTTGTTTTTCTATCAACACTCTCGGTTAGTTCATGGTGGAGCCTAGGAGAGTACACTAGGTGGAAAAAAAACATGTTCTCAGGTATCTTTGTAGCATAGTATATTATGGTTTGGACTATCAAAAAGGAGATGGAGTTCATCTGGTTGTCTATACAGATTCAGATTGGGAAGGATGTGTCAGTCATCGGAAGAGTACTTCAGGCTATTGTTTCAGATTGGGCTCAACAGTTGTGTCTTGGTTCAGTCAGAAGCAAAAGTCAATGGCATTGAGTTCTATAGAGGCTGAGTACATGGTGGCCAGTCAGGCTAGTTGTGAGGCCCTTTGGCTTCGCAAGTTGTTGGTGGGATTTTTTGGTGTGCAGTTCAGGCCTACCTTGATTTACTGTGATAATTAGAGTTGCATTAAACGTGCCTACCTTGATTTACTGAGATAATTAGAGTTGCATTAAACTCTCTGAGAATCCAGCCAGTTTTTCATGACAGGTCTAAGCATATCGAGATTCGTTATCACTTCATCCGTGACTATGTTCAGAGAGGAGTAGTGGAGATACAGTACATATCTACAGAGGAGCAGGTTGCAGACCTACTCACCAAAGATTTTGGCAAAGGCAAGTTTGTATTTTTCAGGGACAAGCTTGGAGTGGTGAGTAACACTTTCCTCAGTAAGAGGGAATGTTAAGAATAATTCAAAAGTACCTAGGCAAGTGTTTCTCATCACCTAGGTGCCTAAGGGGTGAGAAAGTGCCTAATGTGGACCCTAGTCATTTAATTTGTGAGATGGAAATTAAAAGGTGACTTTTTGAGACTTAGGGAAAGTGGGTGAATAAAGTGATTTTATCTCCACCGTTGATCTCGTCTAATATCAACCGTTATATGAGATGACTCTTGAGATTCCCTCATGAGGTCGATTAGGGTAGGAGGGCACACCCATTCTTGGGTAGATGAAACATTTTTTAGAGAGCAAGAAAAGAAATTTGAGTTTGGGAAAGAGGCCATTTTTGTAGAGCTAGGGCACGCATTCCAAGGATGGAAACTAGCACATAAATCGAGGCAGAAGGTGCAACATTAATATCAGGCCACACTGTACAGATTGAGCAAGCTGTAAAAAATTAAAAGCAGGCATAGAAATCAAGGAAGAGTACATTTCAAGAAAGAAGTCGTACTGTATGGGTTTTTGGGTTCTGTACAACAGGAAAGAGGCACGAAAATCGAGGCATAAAGTACAAATTAGTTAACATTCCATACTGTACAGTCTGTACGATGATTTTTCTTGCACAAAAATCGAGGAAAGTTTTTGTGGTGTTTTTTTGGTCATTTTGGCATGTTTTCCAAGGTGTTCGCACAACATTTAATGCTCAGTTTTGAGCTGTAACTATTGGAATGAATTTTGAGGCATTCGTACAGCAATTTAGAGGCACAAATATCGAGGAGAAGACTTGTACTTTGGTGTAGAGAATTCTGGCACGGATTTTGAGGAGTTTGGCTCAAAACTTGTGTGAAGACTTGGCACAGTATTCGAGATAAGTTTTTCATTAAATTTCTGAAGATGAATATGTTGTAACCAAATTTCTCTGAAGCTCACAAATAATAAAAACTCCCTTTCTCACTAGTTTTCCTCTTGTGGGTTTTTCCAGGGTCGTTGTTAGACCAAAAATCACTGTGTTATTTTCTGATTTTTATGTCCTAGTGATATATTTTATTTATGCGTTAAACGATGTTCAGAATCCTCATGTTTTAGTTATGAAAAATTTATTTTATGCTGAGTTTAATTGGCTCTCATAAAACTGGGTTTGGGCATTAAACATTGATTGAAAAATCAGTGAAACTAAAACTGGGTTGGGGTCTGAAATTTTACATAAAGTTTCATTTTGATTTAACTTTTAAGGAAATTATATTATTCAAAATTTTATTCAATTATAAATAGGTTAAAATTATAGAAAATTTTCACATCGATAAAACTCTCATTGCATAAAACTCTCATTTGAGTTTCTACCTCAAACATAGATGCATTAGTGGAGGAAATCATGCATAATACACTTAGCAAAATTGAACTCAACCACAATTCACACAAATTGTTATTCTAAATTATAAATTTTCACATACTTACACACAACAATAGTTGTACTAAATAGAGTTTTCCAACACCTCATCTTGAACGACTCACAACAATAATGAAGGTATTATCTCTATTACTTTCCCTTAATGTTTACATTAAAAACAACGATATTGAAATCACACAAAAACATTTTTCAACTTTGATTTCTATGTGGTCTGGTGTTCATCAACATTTCTACTCACTCTGAAATATCATAGACTAAGCTCTTTCTCAACCACCAACTTCAAGCTACCACTTGATCCATTTAAGATACAATTGTTTCTTACCATCAATGATGTATTTGTTTCTTACCATCAATGATGTATTTGTAGGACACGATTCTTTACATACCCAGAAGAATAATCTAGATACTAAATCATTCTATTGACATGCTTCCATATGTGGAAGTACAACAAACTATATTCGTCATTTATATGGGAAAAAAATCTAGATATTTAATGTATCCAGTATTCAATCATACAAATTGACCATTTTCACAAACACACAAAAATAACAATCTATACCAATCTGAAAAAAGGAAGAGAAATTGAAAATAAGTGCACTGAGAAACAAATTATGACCTTTTTTCTTGAGACGTGGAACTATCATACAAATTAAAGACTCAATATATTCAAGATATTTAGCCAAAACTTCCAATGGTACCTCACCTTTATCAACACGAACACCAATATCTACTTGATGTTTCCTTAAAGAATAAATTCCAACAACCATGAACTCCACATCTATTGGGCCAACAACTAATATAAATATATCAACCAACATAACTGTATACATGTACAAAGTAAAAGAAAAAACGAGTAGCATGCATCACTACTATTTGTCCACTTCCAAAGTCATTACTTCCAACAATGAATCTCTTCTCATAGAATATTGCAAAGTCCTCAAAATTATTATAAATTATATCCTTGTTTCCAAACCCATTTTGAAGCAGGTACTCCGCACAATGACTATTTTCGGTGGAAGAGATTGTGCTAGCATGCATGTTCCTCTAGGCTTGAGCAAGTAGTACAAATTTAGTAACACCATGCTACAATCAATACATATGTCCTCCCTCAAGAAAGAAATCTAAATAAGCACAGATACTTAGAAAATAAAATCAATCCACTAGTCTATGCTAACCTATGTATATGCGACAACTATCACGTCTCTCGTCTCTCACCTTGAGGGAGTTAAACTAGAACCGACTCTGACAAAAACTTAGCAAAATTGAACAAAGCCATAGTTCACACAAATTGTTATTCTATTAAAAATTTTCACATACTTACACATAACAATAGCTCTATTAAGTAGATTTTTTCATATCTAACTAATTCCTAAATTAAGAGGAGAAATTGAGAGAATAGCTCAATGGATGAAAATAATAATGGAGGCATTATCTCCAACAAAAACTACTATTTTCATACCACCATGAGTCATCTTCAATCACAAATTGATGCAGTTCTCTTACAACATAAAAATACAAAAAACAAGTAACAATCGCTCACCAAAAACTATCTACTCTTACATCTCATATTTTTCTCATATTCTTGGGCTCTTCCACAAGGGCGCTAAGCACCAACTCTAATAACAATTTATAAATTGAGAGAGTAGTAATATCTTCACACATGCAAAACTATTATGATATTACATAGTTATAACACAAAACTATTATCATATCACATATTTATAACTCTATTATATAAAGTTATATCTAATTATTTCCCAATTTAAATGGTATAGTTGAAAGAATATCTCAACAACCAATCTCATTAATAGAAACATTATCTCCAATACATAATTCATAGTACAAACATGTGAATAAACACAAAACTATTATCATAACACATACTTATAACTCTATTATATAGAGTTATTCAGATCTAATTATTTTCCAATTTAAATGGTATAGTTGAAAGAATATCTCAACAACCAATCTTATTAATAGAAATATTATCTCTAACACATAACCCATAGTATTGAGAAAAACAACTAAATAAACACAAAACTATTATCATATAACCAATCTTATTAATAATAGAAACATTATCTCCACTACATAACCCATAGTACTGAGAAAAACATCTGAATAACTAGAGCTAAACGTTATGTTAAGCTAAATACTCTATCCAAAACTGATGTCTTTGAATATTTTTAGGTATTTCTAAAGGTAAAATAATTCCTGAATATGCCCGCCATCTCGGTCTGTGTGGAAGAAACTCGATTGGTAGACTCCAACGTTCTGCCTGGTTCGCCACTAATGCGTGGTTATAATAACATATATGTGTCCCCATTGTTTGGGGATAGAGAAGCAAGCTTATCTTTTCATTTAGTTTAACTATACCGTATATATCTTAAGTCAGTTAATACATATCCTGTAATATATATTAATATTTATTAGAATGTATATTTCTTAATATATATCTTGTAATATATATTAATATTTTTTAGAATATATATTTCAAATGAAAGTATTTATTTCAAGGTTTGATATTTTTTAGTCAATGTATAATAATAATAATAATTTATTTTTAAGGTCATGGTTAAGTCACATCAAATTGATGTATGAGACCCTTTTGTTTGTGGGACAAGGGACCCTCTCCGATAAAGTCACACTAAATTGGTGTATGAGACCCCTTTGTTTTTGGGACAAGGGAACCAAATTGATGTATGAGACCTCCTTGTTTGTGGGACAAGGGACCCCCTTTGATAAAGCCACACCAAATTGGTGTATGAGACCCCTTTATTTGTGGGACAAGGGACACCCTCTACCCAATGATTTGACC
>SNQJ01S0087628.1:36974-48945 GCA_010110895.2 Picea sitchensis
TAAACGATGTTTTTTTGGGTATGTTTCTCTCACTGCGATGTTATTTTGTCTCAAGCATTGTAGACCTCGGATAGATCTTTCCCACGAGCTATAATACGCCTAAAATGGAGATTGTATGCAAAAGTTACGACCCCGAGAAGTTGGTGCACCAACTTACCCAAACGGGGCCCACATGACTTTTGGCGCTTCATCTCCTAGGGTTAGGTTTTTGGATATCTAGGACTTTTGGCATTCTCTTTTATTGTAAAAAGGCCTTCAGAGCCTCATTGTAACCATCTTCTTGCGAATGCGAGTAGCCGTCACATCTCTTCTCAGAGATAAGATGCCACCATTCTAGCAAGTCTTTCACTCTGTATTTTTACAGTCTCTGTACATTTCTCTGATTAATAGAAATCGTGTATTACTATATACCTGTGTTTATGGTTGCATCTCTGATACATTTTTGTTATATTATTGAATATCTGCAATATCTCTGTGCATTTCTTTATTATATCTTCGCTCTCATTTCTTGCCGAAAATAATCCGGATCAGAGAGGGATTGAAGCCCCCTCTCACAATTTTCCTCTCAGTCACACATATTTATAAAACTCTCCTTTAGTTATACAAAACTAATTACATTAATTGTTTCCCCCTTCTTTTGCTGATTAGTTTTAACTAAATCCAACAACAGAATATTGTTGAGGAAATCATGAACCACTTTAACCACAATTGGTTAATTGGTTGTCACATTCCAACAATCTCCACCTTGACAATCAATTTAGCTGATAGTATGTTTTTGTCCATTCATCACCTTCCTCCAAGCTATATATAGGTGATACTAGTGCTTCCAAAAAAAAACACCCATTTCATTGCTCCACTTGGATTTTTCATGTGACCATTGACAACACTAACTGCACATGAAATATCTGATCCTTTCATCGCAATCATCAATATTTCTACTAGCACACTATACACGAGACATATAACCTTTTTCTTTTTCATCACTTGGACACAAACCTGAATAAATGTTATAATGGAAAGCCAAAATAGATTTTACTAGTTTCACATCATTATTACCGAATTTCCTAAGTATCTTTACCATGTACTCAAGTTGTGATAACCCAAAACTTACCATCAATCTCGTCTCTGTGAATTTCTATGCTCAAGATTGTTTTGTTGCTCCCAGATCCTTCATCTCGAACGTCCAATCCAACTGAGCCAACTCGTTGATCGTAACCATGCTTGTTCTTGCAACAAGCATATCGTCAACTACTTAATTACCAAGATAGTGAATACCATAGTTATTCCCACTTCTTGTAAATCTCGGCTCACCATGAAGGAATCAACATCATGTACCAAATGCCTAGGTGCCATTAGGCCATACAATGAATTACTTGAGCTTTGCAAACAACTCTTCTATCGCGATCCTGAGCACCTTTAGTGCTCCACTTCTAACACTGTGTTTGAGACCTTCGCCAAAAAACAGACGAAGCTAGCCAAGTGAGTGTGACAACAACTCACCTCTAGGAAAATTTCAATGGAGTACTATATCCACCTTAACATGAACATCCCCTTGACCAAATCCAGCCAAGCCGGCCAAGTAAACATTCACCGCTCACCTCCAGGCCCATTTATAACGGAGTTACAACTAGCCTTTAAGCAGGMTTTATTACATGCGATTACATGGACATAAAACCATGGGAAACTAACATGATCTGTAACCCACCCCTTATCACCTAAGTATATGTCTAGAATTAACCGGTTGAAATATAGGGGTATGCAAGCCTAACAAGGTCTTACAGCCATATGCCCAATTACATGGAAATTAAAAAAAAAAAAAAATTTACAACTCCATTAAAATAAATGTTCACATGACAACTATCATTACCGCTTCTTCCATTTACCAACACCTCTCTCTTACTCGACCGCACCTTTCCATTGCTTGTCATTTGGATATTCCATGCTCGCCTTCAATTTCCACCACTACTAACAACATCGTCGTATCCAACACCATAAGAACCGCTAGCCACTTCTCTGGCACCTGCCTCATACCCGTAGCCAGCAGTGTAAGGCCCTGCCAACTATTGGAGCTAACTTACACTACCAACTATGTAATCGCTACCAAATCACATGGCACATCTGCAAAATTATGAATACCAAGTGCCTAACCATTTGCCAAGAGAATGCGGCCATACCTATGCCTCTACCTCTCAAATCCATAGCTCCACTTGCAGGCTCTTTGACGGCTCCTCACTGCAGCAATTCAATAGAAACAGTGCTGCAATATCACACCAATATTACAATGTGGCCATCTCATCAACACACTAAGATGAGTATAATAACATCGTTCCTCTAGATCTAGCAAGGAAAACACTTTGCCCACGTACCACCTCCCTCGTGAAGCTACATTTCTTTGTAGCTCGTACCATAGTCTAACCTACAGATATGAAATATGCACATGCAAGGAAATTTGTAATATGCCTTCACAATTGCGACACCTAGATCAAACTGGAGGATATCATTCTCTGAAAAAAAGACTCAAAATGCATAATCTTCCTGGGCTCCTCTCCATTCTTCATGGCTCTCATAGATTGTTTAGAGAAATCAACACATAGTCAATACATGAACATTAATCTTCCATGGCTTTATAGAGGTCTGTAGGATTCTTCTCATTTCGACCTTCTCATGCATCACCTCAACAATTTCATTTAGCAGACTTCTCCTTCCATGATGCAACCTTCAACACCTTATACTCTTTCCCTTAAACAGGATTCTGCATCGATTAGATAGGTTTTGGATATATATACACACCTTCATGAGAAGGCTTTGCAAATGAAATTTTCCCTGAAAGGAAAAACCTAAATCGAATGATTAAGATCCTCAACTACATCAAGGAACACAAAGATCAGTTCTCCCCAAAAAAGGTATCGTTGACATTTTTCGCCCATGCAACTCCTATGTTCCACAATTGTCATTGTCGTGCTTCTACCGGCAGCTACTCTCGACAATATGGTCCACCAAACTTTGCAACGGGTTCTTGAACACTGTAATTGACAAGAAGTTGGTAATCCCAATGCCCTTGGCCTCATCCAATATCTCTCTTGATCTACCCCCTCATGCGCTCGCATAGTGGACACCTCTTCCTCGTCCAACAAATCCACCACTTCTGACCATCATAAGGTTTTTAGAATTCACAAAACTACAAAATCGACGAAACCTTCAAGTGCACAGAGTTATCGCTTTATCGACCGATCTCTGAATAAACCTCGAGCCTTTCCTTGTCAACAACAAGGATCGTGTTCTCTGCCCAATGACCGTTCTCAAAGCTCACAAAGATGGAAGAATCTGATGAGGATATTCACATGCATCGCATTATTGGTGTCGTATATGTGCAACCCAAGAAAAGCCCTCTACAACTACAACCGTAGCTCTGTACATAACAAAACCACTCGCAGTTCTCACACCAAACCCACCACCTGGTCTCCTTCCCAGGTTTTTCTCTACCTCCACGGCTTTCAACTCGACCCTCAACTCTTGTCACTAGAGAACTATACCACGATTCTCTCCCTCTACTAATAATCAATGTCTTTCAC
The DNA here is from genome assembly GCA_010110895.2 of Picea sitchensis. NCBI lineage: Eukaryota > Viridiplantae > Streptophyta > Pinopsida > Pinales > Pinaceae > Picea > Picea sitchensis. The sequence goes on from SNQJ01S0087628.1 coordinate 40,547, forward strand.
CACAATCATGCACCCTCATATTGCAAGCTCCACTAGATCAGACATCAAATCAACCTCTAGGGCTTGATGCCCAAATCCAGTCTTCATGGCCTCCAGTCAAACCAACGATTTTCAGCTTCAACGGATTGGGCACCTCCTCCGTGGCCTTCATACGACTCACGGCTCACCCAATGACCATGACCTCCTCCTCACGCAACTATGCTCAGTCCCCTTCTCCACCTAAGCACGTAGACCTTCTCTCAGTTCTCACAGACCACCATTGACCTGAGCTTTGATACCACTTGTTGGGTCCGTAAACCCACAGAGAAGTAGATATACAATAGAGAACCAAGATAAATACACAATAGAATAACAATCACACAAGACACAATATTTGCTTGGTAAAACCCTTAGGGTGAGGGAAACATCCACGAGACAATGGCATAATCAATCTATTATCAAGAACTAGGATATTACAACCTCAGATTGATAATTGAGTAGCCTAGGAGAGGGCTTGAAGCTGCCTCTCACAATTTGCCTCCTAGTCATACATATTTATACAGCCTCTCCTTTAGTTATATAAAATTGATTACATTAATTGTTTCCCCCTTCTTTTGTTGATTAGTTTTAACTAAATCCAACAATAGAATATTGTTGAGGAAATCATGAACCACTTTAACCACAATTGGTTAATTGATGTCACATTCCAACACATTTGACAACAAGTATTACATTAATTTGAGAAGCCAAAAGGGACTTCTCCCCTCCGATCAAATACTATTTAATGGTGGTTCTACAGATTCTCAGGTGACTACCTACAACACTAATCATAAGACCTTCTTTACAGTCTCCGCATCTGCCATGGTGAATATCGGTAATATCAATCCCCTCACTGGCACTAGTGAAAAAATCCACAAAAAATGCAGGAAGCCCAAATAAGATCTCTGAGCATTATACCCTACATACTTTTTCATATTATGTTTTATTTTTAAGTTGAATGCCTTCCAAAAAGAAATCAATAAAATACATTTATATAATATTATGTGCAGAGTTTTGACAAAATAAGAAGTAAAGAAGATAATAAAGAGAAGATAAATTGGGAACAAGAATGTGTAGAGAAGATTTGAATTAGATGATAGGACAAACCTTATAGGTGAGAAACATTACAACTAAATCAAGAAACAATAACAAATAAATCCTAACGACTGATCCAACTGGCTAGAACAATTGGCAGTGTACAATCACATACTATTGAGGTTACANAGATTTGAATTAGATGATAGGACAAACCTTATAGGTGAGAAACATTACAACTAAATCAAGAAACAATAACAAATAAATCCTAACGACTGATCCAACTGGCTAGAACAATTGGCAGTGTACAATCACATACTATTGAGGTTACAGTTATAACTAACACTCCCTCTTAAACTCAATAGTTACAAACATCAGCACTGATAATGCCCAAGTGTTGTCTCTGAAAACCAATTTTTTTTTCCTATTGGCTTTGTAAAAATGTCTGTGATCTCATCTCATGAGCCACAAAATTGAAGTGCAATGTCACCATTATTGACTAGCTCGCGTATGAAGTGAAATCGAGTGTCAATGTGCTTGCTTTTATTATGAAAAACATGGTTTTTGGATAAAGCAATTGCTGAAGTGTTGTCACAGAAGATAGGATTTGGCTCCTTTTTTGTATGTGACATGTCATTCAATAGTATTCACAGTCACACAACTTGACAGTGAGATGAGGTAGTAGTGACATACTTTGCCTCTGCAGAAAATATTGAAACAATGGGTTGCTTCTTTGATGCCCAAGAAATCAGGTTCATGCCCAGGTGAAAAGCATATCGTGAGGTGTTTTTCTAGTCATCTAGGATGCCTACAAAATCACTGTCAGTGTAACCAGAAACATGATTATCTTCAGACTGAGTGTACCATAAACCAACATTGAGAGTGCCTGCAACATATCTCAGAATCCTTTTCGCCATATTTTAGTGAGAATCTTTGGGATATTCCATGAACCTGGAAACAAAGTTGGCTGCATAAATTTAATATTTGGCCTAATAGCTGTAAGATACAACAGGATGCCTACTAAGATTTTGTACAAGGTAGAATCCACTATGGGGCCTTCATCTTGCTTCCTCAATTTTCTGCCTAGGGGTATATAAGTTTCTGTTGGGTTGCAGTCTTCCATGCGGAAACGTTTGATGATGTTTGTTGCATACTTTTGCTGACAGACAAAAATTCCTTTGGTTGATTGATCAACCTCAATCCCCAAAAAATATTTCATTATGCCAAGATATGTCATCTCAAACTCAGATTTCATTTCATGTTTAAAACTAGTTAACTCAATATTTCCAGTATATATCATGTCATCAACATATAAACATACAATCATAATTTTACCTTGCTAATCTGTTTTGGTGTATACAGTTGGCTCATTTTGGCTTCTGTTAAAACCACTCTTGATTAGGTAAGTGCCAATTCTGTTGTACCAAGGCTTTCTTCAACCGATATACTTTGGCTGGGTTCTCTTTGACTTCAAATCCAAGTAGTTGATCCACATAGACCTCTTTTTCTAAGACACCATTCAGGAAATATGATTTAACATCCATCTGGTATATTGGCCATTTGTATTGAGTTGCTATGGCTAAGAGAGTCCTTACAATGTCCAACCTTTCTACTAGAGCAAAAGTTTCACCATAATCAATGCCGGGTTGCAGTGAGAATCCTTTGGCAACAAGTCTTGCCTTGTGTTTTTCAATCTTCCCCTTTTCATTGAGTTTAGTTTTGTAAACCCACTTGACACAAATACTTGTCTTGTGTCTGGGCAGATCAACAAGATCCTATGTCTTGTTATTCTCAATGGAGTCAATATCTTGGTTCATGGCTTGAACCTAATGGGGATATTTAGTTGCCTCTTTAAAAGATGTAGGTTGACATGACATTAATGAAAAAATATTGTGTTGATCAATATCATCCAACTGCTGATGGATTTCTCTCAAGCTTCAAGCTCTCTGATTTTGATGTTTAGAGATTGATTTTCTGCTTGAAGAAGAGTTGTCTTGACGAATTTTAGTCTACCTGCAATCTTGGAAGGACAGGATAATGTGTTTTCTTTCCTGAATTGTTTGTGTTTTCAGGAAGTAGCAACAATGAATTTTGATTGTCCATAGAATGATTTTCAGACTCACTCCAGAACTAATTTTCAAGAAATTTGACATCTCTGTTGAAAATGAGTTTCTTTGAAATTCGATTGTAGAGTCTGTAGACTTTGGATGTCTCATTGTAGTAAAAAAAAATGCATTTCTCACTTCTATAATCAAGTTTCTTCCTTAATTCAGAAGGTATGTGAGCGAATGCAATGCATCCAAAAGTCCTAAGATAAGAAACATTTAGTTTTGTCCCACTCCACGCTTCTTGAGGGACCTTCATCTTGAGACTGGTGGTTGGGGATCAATTTAGTAGATAAACTGAGCATGCTACTGCTTCAGCCCAAAATATATTTGATATACATTTCTCTCTGATAAGGCTCCTTGCCATGTTCATTATAGTTTGTTTTTTCCTCTCAGCCACTCCATTTTGTTGGGGAGTATACCTGGCTGTAGTTTGCATGATGATGCCTTGTTATTTGCAAAAATTTTCTAATTCTTTAGAGTTGTATTATCCTCCTCCATCTGACCTGAGAGATTTTACATATTTTCCACTCTGTTTTTCAACTTCAGCCTTGAATTCTTAGAGCTTTGCAAAAGTTTCAAATTTCTTTCTGAGAAAATTTATCCATATTTTCCTACTAAAGTCATCAATAAATGTTAGGAAATAAACGCTACCACCTATTGACTTTGTTTGCATTGGTCCACATAGGTCAGTGTGAACCATCTCTAAGTGTTGTTTGGATTGAGTGGAAGACTATGGAAATCTTGTTCTCTTATGTTTTCCAATAATGCAAGACTCACATAGGGGATTTTTCTCTTTGAAGATAGGTAGACCTTTGACCATGGAGTGATTTTGTAGAAGGCTTAGACTCTGAAAGGGTATATTTCCAAATCTTGCATGCCAAACCATAGTGTCATTGGGGGTTGAGGCACTTTGTGCATAAGATTGGATCAAATTTGTAGTTCTAAGGGTCAGGGGAAACATTTTATTCCTAGTCATGTGGATTTCAGAAATTAATTTTCTGTTGGGGGTTTTGTCATATATCCTACTTGAGTCTCCTTCAAAAAGTACCTTATAGCCCTATTCAATGAGTTGACCTACGCTTAACAGATTATGTTTCAGATCTGGAACATGATAGACATTGTTTATGTCTTTATTTACATTTTTTTTAGTGAGAATAGGTACAGTTCCTTTTCCTTGAACTTTGACTAAAGAATCATCTCCAAGTGTAATATCAGATGAAGTAGAAGAATTAATGGATGAAAGTAAATCTTTGTTACTTTTCATGTGATTGTTTCATCCATTGTCCAACAACTAGAGATCTTTGTGTTGTTCTTCAGTCTTGTGGCATGAGAGAAACATTCCATCTGAGGTTTCTCCTCCCTGATTTGAGACATTTTCTCTTCCTGAGTGTTGATATGCTTGCTTCTTCTGGCATTCAGATCCATAGTGCCCATAAATTTTGCAGTAATAAAATTTTATGCTTGATTTGTCATTTGATCTTCTCCCTCTGTCTCTTTGAGGTTGTAAATTCATATTTTGGTTTTGATTTATGTGACCTTCACTTGAGTGATTTTTATTTCGAATTCTCCCTCTTCCTCTATGACCTCTACCTCTCCCTCTTTTGAAAGAGAATTGAGTCTTGAAGGCTTTGGCTATTGACTCATATTTGAGATGTAGTTTGGTCTCATGTGTCAATAGAGAGCCTATTAATTCATCTATTGAAAAATTTGACATATCCTTGGATTCAAGGATGGTTGTAACAACCATTTCGAATTTCTTTGGAAGACTTCTAAGGACTTTATCAATGCTTATTTGATCAAGTATGTCTTCACCAGTCAATATGACCTGGTTTACAATTCTCGTGACTCTGGTCATAAATTGATCAACGTTTTCAGACTTTGCCATTTTTAAAGTCTCAAAAATTGTTCTCGAGGTTTGTAGATTGACTGTTTTGACCCTGTCATTTCCTTGGTAAGATGATTTAAGGATGTCACAGGCCTATTTTGAAGTAAGAATGCCTGTGATTTTTGAGAAAATCAAGTCATCCACTGAGTCTTGAATCCATAATTTTTCTTTATTCTCTTTGTTCCTCTGTGTTGCCTGAGTAGTTCTCTATTGATTGTCCATGGCAGCGAGGGTTGTTGGATCTGGTTCTACATATCCAAGATCCAGTAGATCCCAACACTCTTGTGCTTGTAAGAAGGATCTAGTTATGAGAGACAAAAACTCGTAGTTCTTTCCAAGAAGAATCGACCCTTGTGGTGGTCCTAAATTGTTAGAACTGACCATCTTGAAAAGAAATATAACAATTTTTTTTTTAGGGATTTTTGTGCTTTACCTATTTCTCGCATGTAAAACCAGGTTTGAGAAGTTCTCTATGTGACTTCGGGCTAAAACACGTTGGGTTGATCACTTCTTTAGCTCCGATTTGGGTGGATTTGACTATCCGAGCATGAGATCTATAGAGTTAGAACTCTAAGCTCTATTCTTTATCGACTATAGCCCCTCTAATGGTGAAATCAAGCTATCTGAGTTTACTCAAGAGCCAAAAAAATTTCAAGTTCATCTTCTCATGTGACCAGGTGCTGAGAACCAGGTTTTTCGGGGCTTTGGGATTTGGACGTCTCATTCCGTTGAGACCTTTCTTCCTCTGAATTGGCGAACGGGAAAATAGAAGAATAGATCAACAACCCTTGTTGATTTGAAATCAACAGTCCACAATTACTTTGAGAGTTTGGGCTTCAGGCCTTTTCAATGCACAGTACTAAAAATCCTCTGGAGTGTCAAATTAGAGGACTTGCGAAGTGTGGGATCTACCTCCACGTGTCCTCTTGATTAGACGACTGACATTTACTTCGGAACTCCAGTGTTTGGGAGTTTTCATCTGCTAATACACGTTGACCTCTAGAGTGCCGAATATCTGAAGTGAAAGATCAACCTCCATGTGTCCTCTTGATTTGGACAACTGATATCAACTCTAACCGTCGAGCCTTTGGGATGTATGATGCTCACAACACCAAGAACCTCCAAAGTGTTAACATTTCAGAGTGTCAGATCTGTCGACATGTGTCCTCAACCTTCAACGGTCCATATGAACTCCAACACTTCGGCCAGTTCTTGCTCCAATGATTCACTTCGCAAAACCCTCTAGAGTGATAATCCTCTGAAGTGAGAGATATGGCGCCATGTGTCATTATTGACGAATGGTCCAGATGAACTCCGGGCTTCAGGCCTTTGAGAGTTCTTTCTTCATGCATCCGTCTTTCCTCCAAAGTGGTTATCTGATGGAGTGAAGGATCTCCTGCCACATGTCCTCTTTGATCAATGGTTTGTATCTACTCTGGCTCTTCGGAACTTCGGGGGTTTGGGAGTTCTTGAATCAGAAAACCTTCGTTCCTKCAGAGTGTTGATCTTTCAAACTTCCAGAATGATGCCACATGTCCACTGAAACCAATGGCCAATATTAACTCCTGGAAACCAGCCCTTCGACGATTATGTCTCCCTTAGACTCCTTAAACCTCTCTAGCCCCAAAGTGTGGGATAGCGTGACACGTGTCCCCTCTGGCTCCAACAGTCTAGATCTACTTCGCACCTTCGTGACTTCGGGATTTTTGCTACCTCCACACTTGATTTCTCCTAGAGTGACTTTTCTTCGAAAGTGTAGGATCCACTGACACGCGTCTTGTCTATTTGGATCGATGGATAGGATTTTTTCTGGGCTTTGGAACTTCGGAAGATTTCGAATCCTTTGAAACCTTTGCATGAAATCTCCAAATACATGAAGTCCGAAGAACTTTGGTAGTTAAATCCTACGCACCTTTTCTTGATCTGACGACTACTCTTACTCTCACCCAGATCTAATGGCTGAAAACTATTCACTTCTTCTTTTTGCTCCTCATCCTTTATGAGCTTGATTTAATGGCTTATTTATGTTCTCATGACCGATCTTACGACTATTGTAGCTTCTCCTCTACTATGACTTCATTTTCCTCATGTGGAAGGGATTCCTCGAATGTTTAAGCACTTTGTCCTTCAACATGGTTTCTTCATCACGCTGTGTTGTCTCCAACGATCTTTTTTTAGCAGACTTCTCTCCAAGATATGTGAAGAGTCTAACCTACTGCGCTCTCATCTGCGAGACAACGTATTCTCTGTGTTCTTCCTCCTAGGATTGGGCTGCTCTCTAGACTCTGTGAAGAGGCTTACATCCTATGCTATGATACCATGACAAAATAAGAAGTAAAGAAGACAATACAACGAAGACAGATTGGGAACAAGAATGTGTAGAGCACATTCATATTAGATGATAGAACAAACCTTATAGGTGAGAAACATTACAAATGAATCAAGAAACAAAAACAAATAAATCCTAATGACTGATACAGCTGGCCATAACAATTGGCAATGAATAGTCACATACTCTTGAGGTTACAGTTATAACTAAAAAGTTTGAGAGAGCAGTTGTGACATGGCATGTTGAAAAGAACTATTCTCTCAATGTAGGTTTTGAAATAAAATATGTAGGTTAAGTTGAATACATCCGTTTTCTTTGATGGAGCTATTCCCTTACATGCATGTGTGGGGGATTCAAGATACCACAAAATTACGACAGTAGAAGTAATGAAATTTTCTGATCTAATAAAGACGCAATTGCTTTGAGAATATATGGGTTTCTTATTTTGTCATAGCATCTCCTCTAACAGTGAGGTAGGCGCTCTTTGGGTTGTCGCTAAAAGCTATCATTCTTCCACACGAGCTACAAGGGAATGTGTTTGCTGCTCCAAAAAGTTCGGATGTGCACAGTTTCTTCTGGTGTTGCTGTCACTAATGCTCATATCAATTTCTTGTTTTTATTCACAACATTCAAGACTACATTCATATTTCGGAAGTCTGACATTTACATAGATATGATGTATAGAATAGTTGATGTGTACATGTTAAAGTTTTGTTTATATGTTTTTTTTTTTTTTTTGGAATTATGTCACAATCACAATTTTATGTTATTTAAATTGGTTTTTAATGTAAAAATGGATTCAGTGTGATAAAAATTGCCAATACACTCAGATTATATAGAATTAACCACTCAAATCTATAAATCCAACAATTTCTCACCAGATTTCAGAAAAAAATAAAAAAAAAATACTAAAAAATAACAAAAAAACCTAAAAACATTTAGAATACAACTTTATATTTATTTACTATTACTAAAGATGCTTCGTAATTTCTTATAGTTTATGGATATTAATTTAATATATATA
>SNQJ01S0087629.1:11067-27978 GCA_010110895.2 Picea sitchensis
AGTGAAGGGGGTGAACTCCATTTTCAAACTCTTTTGTTCTTGTCTCTCATTTCCTGTTTCATATTCTCTTTCTATTTCTTTCAGTTTGCAGATTTCAGCATTTAATAAACACACTAATGCTTTTTTTGAAAAAATCAAATTGCAAACTAATGATAAGCATTCATAGCTTTTACATGCACATATGTTGAGATCCGACGGATCAGTTCATCAAGTAGTTGGATTTTCCAACAACACCACACCTGTAACCATACAACATCGGATGGATTTGCCAAGGACAAGATCTTCATGTTAGTCAGCAAAGTCGCCTGTCATATGAAATCAAGCCCTTCAAGGATGAGGTGTTGTGTTATGCTTCCCCACTAGAATTCTATGATGTTATGTTATTCCAACCATATATGTGGAGGCATCATGATGTTTATGAGTCTTGACCCCATAGCATAAGTGTTACTCTAGGGGTTCATCCCTACAGGATACCAGAGGTAGTTCTGACTATTGTCTTGAAAAAACACTGCGGAAAAGTAATCTCTCATACCACAAAGTTTAGCCTCTTCACAATATGGTCAGAATAGAAGGACATTGCAACCATTGTAGCGTTGGCCCAATACCCTTCTATCCACCAGAAGAAGATCAAAAAAATTATAAAATACCACCAAGATATTCTTGATGCACCCACGGGAGTGCCTCCACACTTTCGATTCAGACCAAGTTATGAGAAATACATTCATGCTATTCATGTTTCATCTTCGTCAATAGATACCTCCCACACTTAGACATATCATGCATCTATATTGGTTAAATGAATCCAACCCCTCCAACAACAAGTTCATAACAACCTCTAACAAGCTAAGAAGGACAACTTCTTCAGCAAGGAAAGCAACTCAGCAAGGTTCAGATTCAACAAAATATTCCCCAGGGACTTGATGCAATGGACCCCATTGCTTCCTTAGGGGGGAGGATTGATCTTGGTATAAATTGATGGCCACCCACCTATTCCACCGGCTCAAAATAGGGGTTTCCACCTTGGCAGTTTTTATACAGATTTTCGGATCCTAAACTTTTGGGGTTGTTTTAAGACCCTAATCAATGTTTTTTGGGACTTCCAAAGTCACATTGTAGGATTTAGCCAAAGTGTTATGGAAAAATGTGTAGTTCTCAAATATACCTTTCCAACGTGTTGGCTACTTATGGGCTAACCCAGGTTCTAACTATAGGATTACCAACTTCCCTTCTGCCATTGGCCCTTCTGGATACAAGAAGGCAATACAACGCACAGGGTGCGCTACGCAATCTCACCCGATATGGCTTCAATGAGTGTTCGCAGGACTCAAATGTCTACAACCATGGGATGGGATGTGTTTCTCTCTCAGGGGCATTATATCTATTCACTTCTCAACCCTCTAATACCCATTTATTATGTTAACTCTAACTGGATGTCAGTTCTGACCATTGACACAACTATTCCAATAAAACTCCATTAACCATTATAACAACATATACCAATTGACATATATTCATCTAATTTGACATAAGATCCAGATATGAATACTAACTATGATATTCATCCATTTAGTGTTGTTCTAAAGAATTCATTAGTCTATCCTTAGTGAGTAGTATTATTTCCTTTATCATTCTAACATGTTCATCATCAAACTCATTAAAGAAAATATAATCAGAAAGACTACACACATACACACATAACCTATATATATTGTCGTTCACCCCCTCCTGGGGCTATGTCCACAAATATGAGTCACTCCATCTCTTTATTCTTCTTCATGAAAAATCTAGTGTTGTGCATTGTACATTTCTTCCTCCATTACAATCAATCTCCATAGATCGCAATAGTCCTCACAAGATTGAGAACTTCTAACCAATCTCTTGAAAAAACCTCCTAACCAACTAAAGGATAACTTTTTCATAGTCCTAATACATTCTACTTATACAAAAAAATGGTACAAAGCCCTTACAAAAACCCTAACCCTAAGTGGATTAGGTTTGTCCACTTTCCACTGCGCAATCTCGGCTGGTCCATGATCCAATTGTTCTCCAAGTCGACGCTTGTCCATTTTCCAACTTCTCCACAGCATTTTGTCTACTTTGTAACTAGTTTTCCTCATCGTTGGTTTTCCTCTATTTCTGGTGTTGTTTTTCCTCTATTTCCAGTGCGCTCCCCATTTTGTGGCACTGCCTTTATTTTCTTCAAACTTCTTTGATTTTCTTCCAAAATTGGCATGCGCCAACAGGCCCCAAACACTAACATTGTGACTCGTCCTGAGTCACTCATTGGCTCTTACATCTTTCACTGCCTAGTTAGTGATTCATACATTTCTACTGCTCCCTGGAATTTCCCATGAGCCTAGTTTCTCTTCTCTTCCATGGATTCTACCATATGCATGGTGACTGGAGGTTTCAATATTTCTCCTCCTTCCAAACCTATCTTCTCCACCCTTGATTTTTTTGCATCAATCTCTATGACCATTTGTTCATCCTTTTCCTGTAGAGGCTCCAATTGGGCTTGCCTCGCAATATTCTCTTATAGTATTTCCTTTTCTTCTGACTGTATAATATTCATTTATGCAATTGCCTTAATCTTTTATGGAAGTGACATTGTCTTATGCCTCTATTTCAAGTCTTCCATTGATGTGTGGACCCTATCCTCCTTTCCTTGTAGCTCCTGCAATATTTCGTCTTCTTGTACCTATCTCCACAGTTGGCCACTTTTCTCCAACATCTATGTCATCCTATGTATAGGTTGCATTATATTCTTCATAGATTTTGTTGCTTCTTGCTCTCACTGTGCTCTTACTTCTGGAAGAGTAGTGGGTACTATGCGCTCCTCTAGCTCCTTTATTTTTTCCTTGTACTACTCCAAGGCCTGCGTTATTTTCCTTGTCCTCTCCTTAGAAGATACTTCCTTTGAATCTGCATTGTTCGGGATGGTTTGGAATATTGTGCCAATGTATTTCTCCATCTCTTCCAATTTTTTTTGCACTATATTCTTATCCTTACCTTCTTGGCTAACTGCTTCCTTCAATGATATGTTATCTTCCTGGGATATTTGTAGATTTGTCGCATCCGAACTTTCCCTAAACTGAATTTCCTGCGCAACACTAATCTACAATTTGTATAGAGCCTTCATCGATATATTGGGAAACGCCAATTCCAATGTCTTTATCTCCTTTAGAGGCTACTGCACCGCCTACTTATCAATGTACAACATATCCGATGTTATCATGAAGTTTTCACTCCCCTGCACCAACGGAACCATTGTTCGATACTTATGGGTTGACCCAGGTTCTAACTATAGGATTACCAACTTCCCTTCTACCATCAGCCCTTCTAGATACTAGAAGGAAACACAACGCACAGGGTGCACTGCACAGTCTCACCCGAGATGGATTCAATGGGTGGTCACATGACTTAGATGTATGAAACCATGGGATGGGATTTTTTTCTCTCTCAATGGAATTAGATCTACTCACTTGTTAACCCTTGAATACCCATTTATTATTTTAACTCTAATTGGATGTTAGTTCTGACCATTGACACAAATGTTCCAACAAAACTCCATTAACCATTATAACAGTATATACCAATGGACATATATTCATCTACTGCAACATAAGATCTAGATCTAAATACTAACTATGACATTCATCCATTTAGTGTTTTTCTACAGAATTCATTAGCTTATCCTTAGTTCGTAGCATTATTTCCTTTACCATTCTAAAATATTCATCATCAAACTCATTAAAACAAATATAATCAGAAAGACTGCACACATACACACATAACCCAGATATCTCGTGGTTCACCCCATCCTAGGGCTACAACCACAAAGATGAGTCACTTCAGATCTTTATTCTTCTTCATGCAAAATCCAGTGTTGTGCACTATATATTTCTCCCCCCATTACAATCGATCTCCACAGATCGCAATAGTCCTCACAAGACTGAGAAATTCTAACAAATCTCTCGAAAAAACCTCCTAAGCAACTAAAGGAAAACCTTTTCATAGTCCTAATACATTCTACTTATACAATAAAATGGGACAAAGACCTTACAAAAACCCTAACCCTAAGCAGAGTAGGTTTTTCCACTTTCCACTGCTCAATCTCGATTGGTCCATAATCCAACCATTTTTCAAGTCGGAACTTGTCCACTTTCCAACTGCTCCGCAGTAGTTTTTCCACTTTGTAATTGCTTTTCCTCGACATTGGTTTTCCTCTATTTTCGGTGTTGTTTTTCCTCTATTTCCGCGCTCTCCATTTTCCATCGCTTCCTTGATTTCTTAAAACTTCCTTTATTTTCTTCCAAAATTTTCCTGCACCAATACAACGAGATATCATGCACCCCAAATGGAGATCATATGCAAAAGTTACACCCTTGGGAAGTTGACGTATCAACTACCCCCATCGGGGCCCGCAAATATTTTGTCCTTTCATCTTTCGAGTTTAGGGTTTTGGATTTTCTTTATGTTAAAGAGGCCTTTGGAGCCTCATTGTAAACACCAGCATCTTCTTGTGAATGATCATAGTCGTCACATCTCTTCTTAGAGATAATCTTCCACCATTCTAGCGAGTCATTCACTCTATAATTTTATAGTTTTTGTACATTCTCTCATTAATCAAAATTGTGCATTATTGTATCTCTATGTTTATTGGAATATATTTTTATATTTCATTGTTATATCTATGTCTTCATTTCATTCTCAAAAAAATTTGGATCAGCTAGCAACTTCTCTTACATGCTTCTTCTTGGCAATTGTACTAGAACATCTTGATAAGTAAGGGTTTTCCATGCTATCTCTTGGATTAGGTAAGGAAATTTTGCAATTGTATGTGTTTATTCTTGATTTCAAAGTTATTTTGTCAAACCCTTGCAGGAGTATAAAGGAATACACCCTCCATCAAGGTTCTCTCTTTTATTGTAATTGAAAAGGCTATTTAAAAAGGTTGCTACAAGGAGTAAAAAGGCTTACACCCTTGTAGATTTACCTTTCTAAGATTTTTTTTCTCTAGGGAGTAAAAGGGATTACACCCCTAGAGTAGTAATAAACCCTATCTCATAAACAAGAGACTCCATAACCCAATAGATAAAGTCACCAATATGTTTTGCATTGGAGATTGAATATTATGCATTGGTAAATGTGATTTAAAGGAGATTGAATTGTTCAATTTTGGAATGCAATTCTACATGATTTAAGTTATCTTGTGCCCTAAGGGTGTCTTATTCTTCCAATTAATTAATTTTTTGTAACAATCATTTAGTTAAATCCATTCAGGTTGCAATGAACTCACTCTCTTTCTCACTTTTCTACCGTTGAAATTCACTTGCAAGTTGTCATAATTGATCTACTGCTTAAAGTCTATTGTTTGGGTGGATTGCTTGTTGATTTTAGTGGCTAGAAATTCTTGTTGTATTTTCTACATCCATAATTTTGTTATAAAACTTTATTGATAACATTTAGTAACAACCATATTTTTCTATCAAAGTCTTGGTTTAATTATTGGAAGATTGTCTACTAATTGCTAGATTATTTTCCAACATCATACACATGATTTTGATGGTTCAATTTGTAGTTGTCATAACTAATTTACTCTTGGGACAACAAGGTTTCTTGTTGATTCCACATTGGTTTTGAGGCTTTAATCATCATATATTGTCTTGTTTTGGGCAAGTATAACATTGTTTTGCAATTACACAACCTTGGAAACCATTTACCAGATCATAAGACCTTTTCGCAAGCCTCATTTCCATCTTTGAACTTGACCTATAGGGGCACTCTTCAAGCTCTTTTCTTCTCTCATTTCAATCCCCCTAGGGTCACCAAGGAATCATCCCTTGTGTTGGACTTGTCCTTCACTAAAATGAGGGGAAAATCTATTAAGGTGATAGTGATAAGTGTTCCCAGTTCTGTCTCATATTTGTGGCTTAGGTTGGGCTTTGCGCAAACTACAAATTGTGTGATAACAGAGCCATTGTAACCAAATTTTCCTTTAGTGTGTGGAGGATGGATTCTCTAGTGTGGGTTTTTTTATCCACTACATAAACCTTGGAAGTTCCTGGTAAATATGAAGTGAGTAATAATGGTTTTTACCAATAAATTGATTTATATGGGGTCATTTTGGTAGGTCCATGATAAGAGGTATTGTACCACCATTCTGTGAGATGAAGCTATTGTGCCCATAGGTGTGGTTTTTCAAAGGATAATCATCTCAAATAGGTTTCTAGGAACTTGTTGACCTCTTCAGTTTGAACATTTGTTCGGGGGTGATATGAAATCCTCATTTTTATTTGGGTACCCTAGAGTTTAAATAGTTCCTTCCAAAATTCTCTAATGAAGATAGGGTCCCAATATGAGCCAATGGAAGTAGGCATGCCATGTAATTTAAAAATATTATCAAGAAATACTTGGGCAACTAAAGAGGGGGTGAATGGATGTGGTAGGGCATAAAAATGAAAATATTTGGAGAGCCACTAGACTACCATCATGCTCATAGATAGTTTTCCCACCCTTGGAAGTCCCACTATAAAATCCATAATGATGTCGACCCATATGTGCATTGGGATTGGTGGCGGTTGTAGTTCCCTTCGTGTCTTTATTGTCTCCTTTTTGTTTCTTTGGTAGATTCCACATGTGGAAACAAAGTCATGTATGTTATTTTTCATCTCCTCTCAAAAAAACAAGTGCTTAGTTAGTTCATATGTTTTATGAAATCTAGAGTGACATGGTGTAGGCGATGAATTAAATTCCTCCAAAATTCTTTGTTTTAAGGAATAATTATTTTTCTCAAACAATGTACCCTTCATATCACAATGTATTTAGTTGCCATATATACCCCTTAGGAGGGTTAGGATATTCTTGAATCATGTGGATGATTTGAATGATAACATCATTTTCCAACCATTCTTGAAAGGCTTCCTCAAGCCAACCTGGAATGGGTAAAGATAAGGTGAAAAGGGAACCATCCTCAAATTTCCAGGATAAGGCATTATCTACCATAGTTTCTTTACCTTTCTTATAGATAATTTCATGGTCATACCCTAGAATCTTGGTGTCCCACTTATGTTGTTCTAGTGAGGATAAACTATGCTCAATAAAGTACTTTAGATTATGATGGTCAGTCTTGATCTAGAAATGTCATGCGATGAGGTATGGGCTCTAAGTCTCTATGGCATGCAGGATGGCCATCATGTATTTCTCATATCTATATTTAACCAAATCATAATCACATAATTTCTTACTAGTGAGTGCTAAAGGGTTCCCATTCTTATATCAATAGTACTTCAAGAACGCTTCTCGAGTGTTATTTACAAAATCATAAGAATAAGAGCAAAATATAATCTAGGTTAATAATAAGGAAAACTAATAAAAATAAAAGTAACAATTGATATAAAATACATATATTTTCATAAAGGCACCTCCCTTACATATATTTATGAGGGCCTCCATTATTGTAAAAAAAGAAAATTATACGTTATCTTTTTACATGTATCAAATATTTATTTGTCTTAGCTCAATCAACAAAGTGAATAAAATAATTTGTTTACCACATTTGGTATCAGATCCTAGTAAAAAATTACCAAACTCGGTAAAAAAAAAAATATTAGACCTGGTGAAAAAATTAATAAATCAAAAAGTTTTTTTTACTAGACCTGATAAAAAAAATTACCGACTCGGTAATTTTGTTTACTATAACTTATTGAGCCTCTAAATTGACATCCCCATTACCATATTATACTCCTCATTTATACCTTTTTGGAATACCTAAGCTTGGATAAATGACAAAGAACACTACCTCCAGTCACGTATAACGTCATAAGGTAAAGTATATTTGAATTCATGCATTTTGTGGTTTATTAAGCTAGGATACTAAATAGTTCATGTACTAATGTTTAAAATTTCCATGTGTAGCCTTTAACCTTTGGACAAGTCAAACACTTCTATGTCAGCCCAGCGATCTGGTACTTATGCGCCAGATCACCCACTATATGAATCTGGTACCAAACACATTTGGTACTAAAATCTCGTCTGTTGCGATCCGATACCAACGACCGCAGACTATTCTAGTCCGGTACCAACCAATTGTGTGTTGTTCATATTTGGTACTATCCCATTCTCCTCACTTTGTCTGTCCGATGCTGTCTGAGGAAGCAAAGTATGCCAAGTTTAGCTCTAAATTGTGCCTAAGATAATTGTTGAATGTTTATTAAATCATCAAAGTTATAGCAAGACTATGTTAAGCTAGTTTGATTATTGCTAAATCTCATACATTTCATGTCATGAGGATGAATCTTAAAATTTGTAACCGAATGGATAAATTTGACAATTGATGATCTGCTAAATATTTTGCCTCCTTGTGTTTCACGATTGAGATTGTTTAAATATTTGTGGCAAGGATGTTTGAGGAGATATAAAGATATATACTCTTTCCTGACATGTTAAAGCAGCGTTGCATATTGTAGAACATATTCTAAGTTGAACAGCATGTGAAGCAGCGTTGCATATTGTAGAACATATCCTGAGTTTGAAGTTTAATAGAAGAATATCATTTATTTCCATGTCTTGATAATTTACAAATGAATGTGAGTTGAGTTGTTAGTATAGTTTAATTTCATGTTTTCATATTTGAGTAAGAGTGATGTGTAGATTGAAGGCCAGCTGACTGTAGACTCCAGTTGTTGACCTATTGAAGCGGCAAGGGCCCACCTCCAACAGAGGTCAGCGTCCTTGTAGATTGGTATTAGCATTTGATTTCACTAGTGTAATTGTTAGATTAGTTGTAGCTTTGATTTCTCAATTTAGTTCATCATCTCTGACAGTTTCAGATGTTAGTAGCACAATTCAGTTTAGGATTTTGATTACATGATTGCTTCAGATCTTTATTTACTCTCTTTTTGCATATGCCCTGTTTCTATGAATTTGATTTCTCTTAGTAAACATAGAATTTGGCAGCAATAGTCAAACACATTTGGAAAAGAACTAGTGAAGTTCACAATAGATTATTGTGAACCACAACATACCCAATTTACTGGCTATTGAACTACCCATGCTATGCCTTGATGATTGACATGTGATTTCCTTTTCAGAGTGTGATTGCATAATTAGCTTCTCTGGGTCAGATAGCAGAGTTGATTTATCAAAAGACTCCATCTCATACTTGCATGTGCCATAATGAAGTAGGTAGATTCTCTTTGAAGGACAACCAAAGTGCATTTTAGTTTGACAGTTTGTTTTATTTCCAACATGCATAATCTAGATTAGTCTATACTCGTGACATTATAATTACCTCTCTTACTGGTGTCTTGTAACTCTATTGATTATGAATCCTGAATTGATGATTAATGAGTGCATTATACTAATCATATAAATAGCACAAAATTTTGGCACCGTTGTCGAGAAGTTGCAAATGGTAGGAAGTGATTTTAGCTTAGATTGTTTTGCATAGTTTTTTTTTAATGACTTTGAGGGCTACTTGAGGGTGGAGGATAAAAAGTTTAAGACTTGAGTGAAGAGCCACACGGCCACTAGAGTGGTGTTCTCCGAAGCCAGGTTGCCTTCTTACCTTTCATTAAGATTTTAATTAAGTAAGTATCAAATTTTATTTTTATGCATAGATATAGAAATAATCAGGGTATATTTGTAAGCTCTAAAGACTTCAAAACAAACCCCTGCACTAATTCAACTGACATTGGTGCAGGAAAAACTCCACCAAGAGGGAGTTCAAGGGAAGCCATTGAGGCTCTAGAAGAAGAACCTAGAACTAAAGAATCGGCATTGGGGCAGATAGAACGTGAGTCTACTAAGGGAACTGGACGTTTAGAAGACACACAAAATCCAATTTCTGAACCATCTATCAGTGGAGGAAGGATTCATAGTGAAATGGCAGAAGAAGAAGGAAATGAAAATGCAATCACTGAGACTGAGACCTTCGGGTTTCCAATCTTGGATATTTCCAAAAACATTAGCATGAAGAACATCCCACTATCATCATTACCCACTTTCATAGGTATGTCAACTGAAGATCCAGACTTGTTTTTATTTGAGTTTGACATATTATGTAGAAGATATAACTACTCAGATGATGCCCAAAAACTTAATCTCTTTCCAGCCACATTAAATGACTCAGCCTTGAGATGGTTCATGAGCTTAGGAGAAAATACAATTCTCTCTTGGGATCATATGAAAGAAACATTTTTACGGAAATACCAAGACTATTGTAAGGATAATGCTAAAAATGACATTTTCAAAATGTAGCAAAAAGAAGATGAAAGACATGAAGACTACTTAGAAAGGTTCTTATACAACTATCAAAAATCAAAATTATTCACTACAGACCCAGCGGTAGTAAGAACAGTATTTTTGAAAGGTCTTAGATATGACTGCATAGAAGTGTTAAATTTGTTAAGTTCAGGATATGTGCACCAAAAACCCTTTGCAGAAATTGTAGATTACTGTTGGAGATACTCAATAGGACAAGCTAAAATAGGCAAAGGACCAAGAGATCCATTTAATAGAAATTTAAGACAAAACTCAAGGACTTTCACCAGAATTGAGTTAGGAAACTTATTGGAAAACTTTAAAACAGACATCTTGAGCACAATCAGTAACCCGTTAGATACCCTAAAACTGAAAAATAAGCAAGAAGAAGATGTTTTTTTTGCAATATTTTGTCCTAAATGTCAAAAGAAGCACCCTGAGAAAGAATTCCCAATAAATGTCATAGAAGTTTGTGGCCCATGTACACTAGAGCACCCCACATCTAAGTGTCTAACTTTACTTGAGCTACAATCCATTTATAGGGGAGGACGAGTCTCAAAGGAATAATCGTACCCTTCTAGGAGGCCTTGGAGAGCACAAAACCCCAATGGATTTTATGATCCTAATACACAATATCAACAGCAACAATGGGGTCCTTATCCAATTCCCTATCCCCAATGGACACCACAGCAAGCTCAAACTCAACCTTGGCAACAAGGTTGGAGGGGACATGTGTATGGAAATCCCTCTTACCCGACATATCCACAGTATTCTGCAAATATTTCCCAATTACTACTTGGATTTAACCCACCTCAGATACAAGCTTTACTTCCACCTCCTATACATCAGAAATTCACAGTACTCTTGAACCCTAACCAGCAGCAGCAAGCACCTATAAATGTCAATCAACAGCCACGAAACCAAGCTTCCCACAACCCTCCTAGACCAACAACAATCCCTGCCCAGCCAATATATAACCCCAATAATCGGCCCACCCACCCTGTGTAGAATGCAGAAGTCCAAACCTTTCCCACCTATGAAATTCAACTCAGATCCAGGAAAGTTGTAAATCAATCAAATTCTGGAGTAATAATTCAAGAAGAAAATGATAATCATTCTGAACAAGAAAATACCCAAACCACCCCTATAGAAGGAGATACTTCCCCTCATATTTCAACCACTTCTCAGTCCTTAGCAATACCTCAACAAGTTAATCTTCCACCCTACCCCGAAATAATATTAGAGAAGAAACCTGACCCACCCTTGCACAAAGACATAGAGGATGAGTTACGAAACGTATGTGTAAAAATACCTCTGTTGCAAGCCATCGAGGATATTCCTGTATATGCCAAAATCATAAGGTATCATTTCCTTAAGAAACCAAGAAGGAAGAAGAAGGAACCTCCCCTTATTCAGGTGGTAGGACAATTATCTGAATTTATTTCTGAAATTCCATATAAATATAATGACCTTGGGAACCCAGTAGTCACTGTTGAAATTAATGGTATTTCCTTACCGAACACACCCATTGATTTGGTTGCAACAATGAATGTAATTCCTTTTGACACTATGCAAAAACTCCAAATCAACCAGTTAATACCAACCCAAACCATGATAGAGTTGGCAGATAAGTCAGTCATTAGCCCTGCAGGATGTTTAGATGATGTCACAGTCACACTCACTTCTTGGGAGTATCCAGTACACTTTCTAGTAATCTATTCTAAATCATCCTCCAAACCAGGACACCCTATGGTTCTTGGCCACCCCTAGCTAGCCACAACAGATGCCTTTATCAGTTATCAGTCTGGCAAGATGACTATATCCAATGGCACACATAGCCAAAAGCTTGTCCTCTTCCCTCCTGCCCAACCAGCACAAGAGATACATGTTTGGATTGTAAACCCTTATGGAGAGGAATATTGCATTAGACCCTTGTTAACACTTGAACAAGTAAAAGGAATGCAAGAACAATCAGATGAACAAGTCTTAAATTTATTTTTGGCTAATACAAACTGCATTGAATATCCTAGGTCTTTTGTAGAATTGTCAGATATTTTAAGTTTTGAATTTCAACAAACTTGGCACCCTGATATCACCCAATTATATACGTTATCACCAGCTTCCTCAGAGAAGGAATAAAGTACTAAACTTGTTGAGATTAGCCCAGGAAAACCTTTGTATATCAACTCTAGTTTGGAACCAGAAAAAAAGACACAAGTAATTGAAATACTCCAAAGACAATTTGATGCCTTTGCATGGGATTATGCAGACATGAAAGGCATTCACCTTGATGCATGCACACATCATATCTACACTAATGACCAAATCAGACCAATTAGACAGCCTCAGAGGAGAATGAATCTAGCCCTCAAAGATATTGTGAAAGAGGAATTGCAAAAACTCCTTCAAGCCAACCTCATATACCCCATTTTAGATAGTCAATGGGTGTCTCCACTTGTCATAGTTCCCAAGAAAAACAGTAAGTGGAGAATATGTGTAGACTTTAGGGATTTGAACAAAGCCACCCATAGGGATTATTTTCCCTTACCATTTATCGATCAAGTATTGGATACCTTGTCCAAAAAGAAGTATTTCTCATTCCTAGATGGGTTTAGTGGTTATAGCCAAATAAAAATAGCACCCAAAGACCAGGAAAAGACCACTTTCACTTGTCCATGGGGAACCTATGCTTATAGGGTTCTTCCTTTTGGACTTTGCAATGCCCCAGCAACCTTCCCAATGGTTGTCCTAGCCATTTTCTCTGTCTTGACCAATGATTGTGTGGAAGTCTACATGGATGACTTTACAATCCATGGAAATGACTTCCAGGAAGCTTTGACCAGTCTAGAAAAAGTCTTGATTAGGTGTAAGGAAACTAATCTTTCCCTAAGTAATGAAAAGTCAAAGATGATTCTCAGTGAAGGTATTGTTTTGGGACATCACATCTATGGTTATGGAATGAGAGTTGATCCCGCAAAGATTCATATTATCACACAAATTAGAATACCTTCCTCACAAAAGGAAGTTCACATTTTTTTAGGGCATGCTGGCTACTATAGAAGATTCATTCCGAATTTTACATGCTTAGCTATTCCCTTATTTAAGTTATTATCTAAAGAAGTTGAATTTAATTGGAATGATGAATGCCAAGTATCTTTTGAAATTCTAAAACAGAAATTGTCAAGTACCCCTGTATTAAGAGGACCAAATTGGTCCCTTCCTTTTCATAGATGTACCGATGCCTCAGACACATCCTTCGGGGTAGTTCTTGGAAAAAGGGAAAATCAAATTCCTTATGCTATTTACTTTGTCAGTAAAAACCTTTCCCCAACAAAATTTATTTATATGGTCACAGAAAAAGAATTGTTAGTTGTAGTCCATGCTATCAACAAATTTAGACACTATATTATAGGATATCAATCTTTTGTACACACTGATCATTCAGCTATCAAATTATTAATGAAAAAACCTGTAACAAACCCTAGAGTTACAAGATGGTTGTTATTATTACAAGAGTTTAATATCAATATTATTGATAGACTTGGTAAGGATAATCATGTGGCTAATTTCTTATCTAGAATGATTCATCTGGGAGATAATGCACCAGTAGATGATAACTTCCCTGATGAAAACTTGTTTTCTATTTCTACATTTACCCCTTGGTATGCAGATGTAGCTAACTATCTTGTGACAGGGAAGATGCCTCAGAAATTGTCTCCTAGAGAAAAACAAAAAGTAATTTAGCTAAGTGCAAATTGTATGTGGCATGATGATTGTCTTTATAAAACAGGACCAGATTTGGTAAGCAAAATATGTGTAAGGGAAGATGAGATACATGATATTCTGCAAGCCTGCCATGATGGTCCTTATGGAGGCCACTTTGTCGACAAGAGGATTGCTTATAAAGTTCTGCAATCTGGTTATTATTAGCCTACTATTTTCAAATGTGTCAGAAATTATGTATCCAATTGTGATGAATGCCAATGAATGGGTAAGCCTATTGCACGAGACCAAATGCCACTTCAAGCCCAAGTAGTCATTGAACCTTTCGAAAAATGGGCATTATACTTTGTAGGTACCATAAATCCTACATATAAAAAGAAAAAGTACATACTTGTATGTACTCACTATGTGACTAAGTGGTTTGAACCAAAATATTTACCAGCTGCAATTAAACAATTAGTAGTAGATTTCCTTTTTAATGACATTTTTACTAGATTCGGTGTACCTCGGGAAATTGTGACTGATCAGGGGACTCAATTAACATCTAATCTAGTCAAAGTTGTTATAGAACAATACCAAATCAAGCATAGGAAATCTACACCCTATCATCCACAGGCGAATGGGTAAGTAGAATCTACCAACAAAGTCATTGAGTCCATTCTTACTAAAACAGTACAGCTACACCACAAGGATTGGGCTAACAAATTAGTATAAGCCTCATGGGATTATAGAATCACCTAGAGGAATACAACAGGACATACACCTTATGAATTGGTGTATGGGAAGCAGGTGCTTCTCCCCATAGAATTCCAAATCAAAACCTTCAGGACTGTTGTACAAGATGGCATGAACTTAGATGAAGCCCAACAACAAAGGCTCTCGCAGCTTAATGAGTTGGATGAAATCAGGTAGGAAGCACTTCAAAGAACCACCCTTATTCAAGAGAAGAGAACAAAATGGCATGACAAGTATCTCAAAAAGAAAAAATTTCAACCGGGAGACCGGGCCTTGTTGTATGACAGGAGGTTCAAGAACTTCAAAGGCAAGTTAACTACTCATTGGTTGGGACCTTACGAGATTGAAATTGTCTATGATAATGGTTCAATCAGGATAAAGACAATTTATGAACATCAGACACCCCTACTCATGAATGGGCATCGATTGAGAATTTATAACAAACCCATGTCAAAAGAAGAATTTATGACACATGTGCTACAAAATTCAAATATGTAGTTGATCAGTAAGGAAGGAGATCTTCCTACTGATCCACATTGATTGATTGATTTACTTTTAAAAAACAATTACATAGGTGTGGATTGTGTTTTGTTAATAATTTGAAGGTAACAATGGATTCTCACCTCCTTTGTTTTACTTTTGCATTTTATTTTGTTAGTGGATTTCTATAATTTATTTGATCTTTCACGAACTTGCTAAAATATTTGTTTGTAAGCATCAACAAAATTTTGTTCTGGTCCAGTACCAGCAGTGTTGATCCGGTACCAGAAATTATGTTCTGGTCTGGTACCAGCAGTGTTGATCTGGTACCAGAAATCTTGTTCTAGTCCAGTACCAGCAGTCCTGTGTTGGTTCAGTACCAGAAATTTTTTTCTGGTCTAGTACCAGCAGTCCTGTGTTGGTCTGGTACTAGAAGTTTGTCCTTATACAGTACTATCAGGACATATCACCTAATTGACAAAGAATGATATGCCTATTTCAATATCTTATGTCAATTAATATGAAGTGTGAAGTCGTGCAGTAACCACTTAAGTTGGAGCCAAGGATTTGATTGCAACATTAGATGGCATCTCTTATGAAGCAATAATTTCTTTTGCTTCTATTGCTGGCTAAAAGGAAGTATTTTAATTTCTTTTGGTTATGTTGCTGGCTAAAAAGAAGTATTTTAATTTCTTTTGGTTTTGTTTCTTGACAAAGAAGATATAATCTTTTGCCTATGTTGTGAAAGGAATCGTGCTTAACCAAATTTAGAATTTAGAGGTTGCCTTCATCAGAAAGTCCATTACAAACAACATCAGTACTTCAACATGATTAAAGGGATTAAAAATATTATCCTACAAGTAACCATTTCACCCCAACTAGACTTCAACAGTGATCATTGGATTATCTTTACTAAAGAGTAGCATATGAGTATATGAACACTCTTTTTCATGGGAACACTAGGAAACTTTTATGGAAGAGGATGTATCAGTACCCTAAGGTAACTTTAGGTCATTCTCTTATGGACAAACTCAAACAAATCATACATCTCGATCATTCTAAAGAAATAATGTGCATACATAAGTTTATTTTTCCTTCAGAAAAATCTTTAAAGACATTTAAATAAGAGAGTATACTTTCTAACACAATACCATCCCAGCCTGTAAAAGGGTTTTCAGACGAGCCTCCCCGGGCCTTGTCACCTATGCAAAAGCACTCTTTAACAAAAACCAAAATAGGTGACTATGGACACAAAGCCTCTAATAGAAAAAGGGTTTAAGAGACTAACCTGTCGGGATACTGAACAGGTCTGCTGGCAGCGGGTGTCGGTCTGTGGTATGACTAGGCAAACCCATTAGGGTACTGAACAGGCCTGTTAGCAATGGGGCATTCTGCCTAGGGAAGGTATGTTTCTCATTAAATATCACAACTACCCCACTGGAGTATTGAACATGCTTGTTGGCAGTGGGTTCTGGTTGAGAAATGTCTCATTTATACTTGTTTGATTGAAAAATTCACTTTTGTCATCTAAAAATTAATACTACAAGCAAATGTCGTTATTGACATTTATAAGATAGAAACTCCAGATTAACAAACAAAATGAATACTACAAGAAAATGTCCATTTGAGAATTACCCTAAGTCAACTTTACCAGTCTGACATCTAAATCCTACATTACCTAAGAAGGAAACTTCTTAAGAGTGGGGCCTT
>SNQJ01S0087629.1:28784-42137 GCA_010110895.2 Picea sitchensis
GCTCCCATAATTTCACTAATGGGCAGAAATGAAATGGATGGGTGGAGAAGCCATTCAGATGAGCCTTATTTCGTCTCAATTTCCTTTGCATCATCTTCACTTAAACACACCTTTCGAATTATTGATCCCATCACTATTTTTCCTTGTCATTACCCATCTTTCTCCAGTTCAGAACCTACTCCTCTCTGCGATATCCAGTACCAAACCCTTACGCTCATAGTTGACTAAAACTCTTATGCTACAGCCTAATTTACACTCACAGTTTATATGGTTTTGAGTAGACATGAATCAGTCTTCCTGATTTCTAGGGAGACCGAGGAGTTCCAGCTATGTAGAGATAAGTATGCTAGAGCGGGATGGATGTTGTTTTTAGAAAAAATCACAGGATATCATAAGAGGGTATCTCATGCATTTATACAGAGTTGCGACAGAGAGATTGTGCACATAGGCAATCTGCAGCTAACAATCAATGAAGCAACTTTAAGGGAGGCCACGGGATTACCTATCAAAGGAGCCAAGTATTTCAAAGGAGTAGGAATCAATAAATAAATGTGCCAAAGATTTATGAAGGAAGACCATCAACACCCTGATTGGAAAAAGGGGATCTCTAAAAACTATATCAAGGAAGAATATCATCCAATGCTTGTTAGTCTTCAACGATTCCTCACTTGTGAAGGCAGGTATGTTGTAACCTTCCTATACCATTTTAGGATTTTGTTGCACTTTGAGGGAGGTCATGAAATTGACTTTCCATACTTTCTATGGATGTGTCTGAACAAGATGGTAAGAGGTGTCAAATCCTTATCTAAAACTGAGAAGACTATTGTTTATCATTAGGGTCTTATCAAAATGCTAGTTATACATGAAATTAGGAAGCAAGGGTTTAGTTGGAAAACCCTCATCACTCGACACCTTTCCACAGAAAATGAACGTGTAGAGGAAGCCCAGCTCACTCCAGAGAAATATAAGGAACCTAAGGAGAAAAAGGGAAAGAAATAAAAGGTAGCTTCATCATCCTCCAGAGCGGGGAGCCAAAAAGATAAAACTAGTAAACAAGTAGGGCCCTCTTCCTTGGTTAATAAGACTCTTAAAAGTCAAGAATTGAAAGGTAAATGTGAATTAGTAGAGGAGATATTAGCAGTAGCACTTGAGGAGAAGGGTCATAAGTAAAAACCCTTGAGGAAGGAGAAGAGTATCTCAAAGCATAAAGATAAACAGTCCATAGAACAACCTCATGTAACCATTCAACAAAAAGAAAAGAGGAAAAGGAAATTTGTTAGCACTTTTGATCCATCACCCCCTTATAAAAGGACCACAAGGAGCATGGAAAAGAAAGGAAAATTAGTTGTATGTCCTCTTACACATGAAGACCCAATATATCTTACCTCCCCTTCCCTAGACCTACCAGTCCAGGATGACATCCCTAGCTTAACTGAGGAGCAAGTTACTATTACTTTGTGTGGGATGAGGGAGGAAGTGGAGGAAAGAGAATGCATCCAACCGAAAACAGTGGGATCAATGAGGACCTTAAAAAAAGGGCAGATGAAGAAAAAGATTTAGGAGCTAAGAAAGCAAAATCAGGAACTAAATCAAGAGGTAAATGAATACCAGCTACTGGATAGATATATCAAGAAGGAAAATAAGCAACTAAAGGCAACCAGCCAGCAACTCCAAGATGACCATGAAGAGACTTCTAATAAGCTCAATAAGGTACTAAGACTCTTACAATACATTTGGGTCATAAAAAGGGAGATGAAAGCAGAAGCCTCAGCTATCAACATCATTGATCCATAGGAGTAAAGAGAATGAAGTCTCAATTTTTGAAAAAAATTGAGTATGCTTCAGTTGCATGAGGACATGCAATGATTTTGGCATGGGGGGAATGTTGAGCCTCTAAATTGACATCCCTATTAACATATTATACTCCTCATTTATACCTTTTTGGACTACCTAAACTTGGATAAATGACAAAGAACACTACCTCTAGTCATGTATAAGGTCATAAGGTAAAGTATATTTGGATTCATGCATTTTGTGGTTTATTAAGCTAGGAGACTAAATATTTCATGTACTAATGTTTAAAATTTCCACGTGTAGCCTTTAACCTTTGGACAAGTCAAACACTTCTATGTCAGCCCAGCGATCTGGTACTTATGCGCCAGATCATTCACTGTCATGATCCGGTACCAACGTCTGCATACTATTCTAGTTTGGTACCAACGTCTACAAACTATTCTAGTCTGGTACCAACCAATTGTGTGTTGTTCGAATCCGGTACTATCTACTATATCTCACCTATCACGATCCGATACCAATACAGAAAAAATAGTATGCCAATTTTAGCTCCATATTGTGCCTAAGATAATTGTTGAATGTTTATTAAATCATCAAAATTCTAGCAATACTATGTTAAGCTAGTTTGATTATTACTTCATCCTCATACACTTCATGTCATGAGGATGAATCTTAAAATATGTAACGGAATGGATAAATTTGACAATTCTTGATCTACTAAAGATTTCACCTCCTTGTGTTTCACGACTAAGACTGTTAAAATAGTCATGGCAAGGATGGTGGGAGATATAGAGAGATAGCATAACACAGCATGTGAAGCAGCGTTGCATATTGTAGAACATATCCCGAGTTTGAAGTTTAATAGAAGAATATCATTTATTTCCATGTCTTGATCATTTATGAATGAATGTGATTTGAGTTGTTAGTATAGTTTAATTTCATGTTTTGAGATTTGAGTAAGAGTGATGTGTAGATTGAAGGCCAACTAACTATAGACTCCATTCGTTGATCTGTTGAAGCGGCAAGGGCCCACATCCCAACAGAAGTCAGCATCCTTGTAGATTAGCATTAGCATTTGATTTCAGTAGTGTAATATTAGATTAGTTGTAGCTTTGATTTCTCAATTTAGTTCATCATCTTTGATAGTTTCATATGTTAGTAGTACAATTCAGTTTAGGATTTTGATTACATGATTACTTCAAATCTTTATTTACTTTGTTTTTGCATATGCCCTGTTTCTATGAATTTGATTTCTCTTAATAAACATAGAAGTTGGCAGCAATAGTCAAACACATTTGGAAAAGAACTAGTGAAGTTCACAATAGATTATTGTGAACCACAGCATACCCAATTTACTGGCTATTGAACTACCCATGCTATGCTTTGATGATTGATGTGTGATTTCCTTTTAAGAGTGTGACTGCATAATTAGCTTCTCTGGGTCAGATAGCAGAGTTGATTTATCAAAAGAATCCATCTCATACTTGCATGTGCCATAATGGAGTAGGTAGCTTATCTGTGAAGGACAACCAAAGTGTGTTTTAGTTTGAAATTTTTCTTTATTTCCAGCATGCATAATCTAGATTAGTCTATACTCATGACATTAGAATTACCTCTCTTACTGGTGTCTTGTGACTCTGTTGATTATGAATCATGGATTGATGATTAATGAGTGCATTATACTAATCATATAAGTAGCACAACATAAATAGTAAAAAAATTATTTTTTCATAGGTAAATCTTTTTTTTATCAAACCTGCAACAATGTAACTCATCAAAATTGATCATAAAAATACCCCACTAGTCACTAGAAAAATAACTGAGATAAATTCAAAGTTGGAAAAGTTAAAACAGTAACAAAATAAAAATGCTAGGAAGTATGAATAATTTAAAGAGAAACTTGAGAAATTAGAGGAACATATCACTAAGAATCACAATTCCCTACAACAATAACATACAAAGTTAAGTTCTTGGGTCAATAAATATCATGATGAGCTCAAAGACCTCATAAAAATTATTGCAATGCGGGCTGGTTCTCTGATTTATACCATCCCACAGCCAAATTCTTCAAGAAATTATGTAGTGTATCTAGAGAGGTAGTGGGAGGGGCGAAGGGCCCATAGTGATAATAGTGGAGGTCGTTCAATGTAAGGTGGACTAGGTCCACTATATTATTAAATAAGGCCCACTATAATAGTTAGATATAATAAATGTAAGAGGGCTTACTAGAAGGTTTTACTTCTAGAAGGTTCCTCCTCTAGAATGTTCTTAGGTTGTTGGTATCACTATATAAATCAGTTCAAGTAATGTAATGGGATGTCAAGAAGAAGTATTGTGATAGAGCAGTAGCTCATTAGGAGGTTGTCCCCTCAAAGAGGCAAGTGAACAGGAGAGGATCTCTTCCATAATAGGATCCATTGTATGGTGTTCCCCTACCCTAAGGGTTTCATAATAATAAAGTGGGAGTTTTTATATATTGTCTTTAAATATTTGTGGTGTTTATGTATTTAGTGTAGCTAGAGAGGTAGTGGGGGTGTGGAGAGAATATAGTGATAATAGTGGAGTTCATTCAATGTAAGGTAGACTAGGTTCACTATATTATTAAATAAGGCTCACTATGATAGTTAGATATAATGAATGTAAGAGGGCTTACTAGAAGGTTTTACTTATAGAAGGTTCCTCCTCTAGAATATTCTTAGGTGGTTGGAAGCACTATATAAAGGGGTTCAAGAAATGTAATGGGATGTTAAGAAGAAGTATTTTAATAGAGTAGTATCTCATTAGGAGGTTTCTCCCTTGAATAGCAAGTGAATAGGAGAAGATCCCTTCCATAACATGATCCATTGTATGGTGTTTCCCTACCCTAAGGGTTTCATAATAATAAAGTGGGAGTTTTTATATATTGTATTTGAATATTTGTGGTGTATTTGTATTTAGTCTTTGGTACATAAAAATTGGTATCAAAGAACCTTCTTCGGCAACAAAAAACGGGCAATTTTTCTTCTATTTTTGTAGATTTTTTTGGAGAAAAAAAATGGTCGTGACATTCCAGATGATTTATGTATATTTCTATGCAAAATTTGTAGAAACGGGTTGTATATCTGATTTCCTCTCAGAAAAACACCTAATTAAAAAAAAATGTTTGAAACGGAGTCTGGGAAATAAAGTTATCGACATTTTTAAATCTATTATTTTTCAGGGTTTTTCCTTGAATGGCCACGTGATTTTTCTGATTTCTGTAGAATATTAGGCTGAATTTGCAAAAAAAAAATGCATATATGAGTTCCTCTTTAAAAAATAGTTTATTTCAAAAACAAATCACCCAAATCGGAGCTTCAGACATGAAGATATCACTTATTCAAAATCATCCATTTTTTAGGGTCTTTGTGACGACGACGGAGCTGTAGATCTCATTACGTTTCATAGGGTAATCAGATTGCTATCAGATCAGTGTCATTGAATAAAGAAATTTAAGATATTTCTTTTGGTATCTTATATGTGGTATTTCCAATGGATATTCACTCTCGACTCATGGAAGCCATCAAGACAACATTTCAAGAAATCAAAGTTGAAATGCAAAATACTCAAAATAAATATATTCAAGATCTCAACATTGCAAGGAAAGGAAGCTATAATCACCAAAAAATGGCTCACTAAAACTACAAACAATGGATGAAGAAACAGGTAACACAAGCACAATGTACTACCAATATTCATGGAAGGATTACATTCAGTTTGGCAAGAAAATAAAAAAACTATACAAAAGTGGTTATGGAAATCCATGCACATTCATTCAAAGTTGTGCAGGCACATCCGCGTAGGCTAACACAGTGTACAACATGCACAGTGCATGAAGTGCGATACTGAAAATCGAAAGACCCGCATGGATGTTGAAACGGCGCATTAATGAATTTGGTCAGGACTCAACCATTTTTGGGATGAAAAGAACCTCCCCCATACCCAAAATCACCCTCAAATTTCTCCTTGGGATCATTGAAAGGGATGGAAAGTACCTACAAGGGATTCCCATTCACACTTAGAACCAGTTGAGAAAAATCTTGCCATCCTCCTATAAATAAAGGGCCATTGTATGAAAAAAATAAGAAGCATTTGAGTATTGTTATCCTGCTCATTTTTAGCTTTGGGAAGCCATGTTCCTCTTAGAAATCTTTGACCATTCATAGAAAGTGTTATAGATCTATCATCTTGAGTAGTTCTTGACTCTTTTTTCACCATTTTCCTTTGTTAGTCATTGATAGTAGAAAAAAGAATCTGTGCTTGGGGAATCAAGAGCCTTCCCAAGGAGAAAGAGGAGACTCATAAGTTCCCATATTTCTCAAAGGAGTATCAATTCGAAGATCAGTTTACTTGGTATATCTCTCTTGTGTTTTCTTTCTGCATCCATTTCAAGTTATTCTTTTCTTAGTTTATATTTATTTCATTGTTGTTTATTTCTTTTTTATATATGTTAGTTGAGCCACTAACCAACTAACTCTCTATTGTGCTTTCTGGATGGCCTAACTAGATAGTTAAGGGAACTCTTTTTGCTCACTCTTGTTACAAAAGGAACCAAACATATTGGCAACCATGATAGGGAATTTGAATCAAAATTATCCCAAATTAGGCTTTTAGAGTGTTCTTTCTTACTTATTAGCATGTGCAGGGGTCAAAATTGGCCTAGAGATCACCATTAGAGAGCAGTATTTCACCCCATAAAGAGATAGAAAAATTTCAAAATTCTTCCCCACCAACTTTCTTGCATGCACGCGGGTTAGGGATGAACAAATTTGTAGTCTATGCACATATGCACTCTAGCATAACTCTCCAAACATGCGGTATGCGCTCTACGCATGATTGTTTTTTGGTTATGCCATGCACTTGTCTTATTTTTACAAAATCGTAAGGCTTGAGTTGCCCACTACCACTTAGTAGTTTAGATTTGATTTTATCACTTTGTAAAATCCAATATAAGTAGGTTGATATCTCATTCTTGCATCCATTAAACTCACATCACACATAGGTAATTAGGGAGACTAAAAGAAACCGTAATATCTTTAATTTTCTTGCTTGCCACATGGATGGCTTAATGAGTTTTTCATTTGAGTTTCAAAAAGATTTCATTTTTACATAAGGAATCATATTAAATTGGGACTATAAGGCCATCTAAATCAATCTTGGAGTATGCTATTTCATTGCACTTTAGTGTGATTTTGGAAATCAAAAAAAGAGGTTGCTTATATAAGTCTCCATCTCCATTGGCAAAATCAAATAATTTCTAAAAAAGAGGCCAATCCTCTCAAATTACTTAATTAAGAATTAAAAGAGTTGTAAGGGTCCATATTCCCACATGCATGCAATTCTGGGATAGTTTTCAAAATTCTTAGAGTAAGTCACATAGGGAGTTTAAAGAAGTTTTAAAGGCCCACACATGCCCACATGCTCACAATCTAGGACTAGTTTCAACTTTTCTAGATTACAAAATACCTTAGGAAGATAAAGGGTCCAAGTAAGTATTATCATATCCTCCATGATAGCTTAGGATTTCCTTTTGTTTGCAAGGGTCATTTTGAACAAATCTAGTAAGTTATCTAAACAAGAAAATTAAAGGACCACACGATGTCCACCATGCTAAAATATTGAATTTAACTTATTAAAAAATTGTTTCATCACCACCACTCCTAGCACACACTCTCACTTATTCAAAAATAGTTTTGCTATATACTTGAAACTCTTGTGGGATTCATTTGTTTAGAAAAGGGTCTTTGTGTACACCTACATAAAAATGAAGTTGGTCCATGACCCCAACTTCACATCCTTCTTTCACATTCTAAAAACAACCATAATAAACCCACTTTCTAACCTCCACATGGGGAACACAAAATAATTTGGTAGTCTAATTTACAATGTTGGGGATAGGGATTCAAATAACTCCCCAATGTCATTTGTCATTTTGAAACTTAGAAATTTGTGAATTAGGGTGCCAAAATCCTCCCGCTCAAGAATTCCTACACCATAAGGCAGGGAGACACCCATGAAGAGTCAATGGTCGGGGTCTAGTTGTTTTGTGAATGCCTCCTTGGGTCACCCAACCCTTGGAAATCATCCATCCTATTATCGATTTATGAGGCCAAAAATCTAAATGGCGTGCTTGATGGAGGTAGCCTAGTAGCCAAAATTTAGGATTTATCTACCCAAGGAGATGGTTGTGGGCTGCAATCGCACCTCAAACAAATTTTGAATGGTTGTTGGGAAATATCACCAGTACTTTCAGGATATGCCCCCTTCACCCCTCATTATAACTGATTGTCCATCACTTCACTAGTTTCTCCTAAAGTGGGTTATGGCCCCATTGTCTAGAGATTTTATGGAGGTCTAGTAGTTTTTAGAAGAAGTATGTTACATCGGATAGGACATGTGCATTTGATTTTATTCCCCCACAAGGAGTGACAAAATAACAAACCCCTTTCTACATTGTCTTGATGTATGCGTTTTCACCATTTAGACTACATGCAATTTTATGAATACATTGATTAAAGTAATTTTAAAGTAACTTTTCCTACCATCCCTCATCACCATTTACACACATTCACTTATATGCTATAATCATAAGGGAACCACAGTATCCCCACCATTCTATACGCTTGAGAAATTTTCCCCCAATTTTGGGCGATGTTCCAAGATTCACCGAGACATCAGCAGTACCAACACACACACCAGTTAGTGCCATGGTACTAAGCTTAGGGTTACTAGGGAACACTTTTCTTAGAACCCATACACCAAGAAACTCACAAACAAACCCTCCACCACAAGGAGGTGGAGCCCAAACTTTACCACAAAGCACAAGCTCCCGAGGAACTACTCCCTCCCATAACATGGCAGGACCCACCCATATCATGCCATTTTTGTCTTCAGTCAATATCCCTGATCTAACCAAACTGACGAATGATCCCATCTTACATGACCCTGCTTAGTCGAATATGCCCACAAAATTACCCTCTGATATCCCTAAGTTTGAATCTAAAACCAGAGAGGACCCTACCAACCATATCATGTCCTTCCATTTATGGTGTTCTTCCAATAGTATAATGGAAGATTCCATTCATCTATGATTGTTTCAGAGAACCCTCACTAGCACAACATCCAAATGGTACATGGACAAAAAGTCTGGAGCCCACTCCACATTTGAGTCACTAGCCAAAGCATTCCTATCATTTTTCCAACTTCCCATTTGGCACGATATTGGGTCTGAAATACTATCAAAATGAAAACATAATACTGTGACTCACATTTCAGACCATATTCACGAGTGGCATAGACATCGCAACCTTTGTAAATTGGACACCACCCCACAGCAAAGGCTAGATTGGTTCCTTCGGTCTCTCGTTCGCACCCTTACAAAATATGTTGCCACAACCCTCCCCCAAACAGAAGATGAAACCATCACTAAGGCTCAACAGTTGGACCTCATCTACTCCTAATCTAGGTACTTATACATTATACTTCTATATGTTCCTCGTCCCTTTCCCTTTGGTCAAGACAAACCAGGAACGTCACATGTTGTTGATGGGTTGATTGTCTCCATGGCTCATACTCAACCACATGTACAGTCAGTACCCACATATGGGAACAACCCATACTTCCAACCATATGGGGGGGTGTCATATTACCCTCCCCCACCCCCTCCAACACCATTCATTGCACCTCCTCTTCCCCCCATAGGTGCCCAATTACCCACATCCCTTCCCCAACCAGTTCCTATCCCGTAGTCGGTCCCTCAACCAACAACATATTATCCACCTAGTAATAATGGAGTCACGTCCACTTATTACAACCCATATGGGCCCCCACAGGGTAACCCCTATTATCCCTTTTCCGTTCCAACACGCTCTGTCACACCTCGACATGGAGAGCACTAGGCATGGGTCAATTTCATCCAACCTTCCCCTCTTCAACAGGTTAAAATTTTTGAACAATTGAATATAGCCAATCCACCTCACCAACCGAACAATAACCGGAGCAAAGGAAAGAATGGGAACCAGGGGCAAGGTGAGAACCCTGCCCAACAAAACCCCCCAGCTGGAGGAAACCAATGCCAACCCAAAACAATCCCCCAAGGGGGAAATCATAATATTTAACCTCGACAAGGGAGAAATAACAACCTTCGAACCAATTACCCTTGTGCACTACGCGGAAAATATGGCCAATACACTCACCATTTCCTCCAAATCGCTTATTTCAAATGGATGAAGGATGTCATGAATTCCCAGTGGGCTCCCAACTCTCAAGGTCCACCTACACAACTCCCCATTTATATATTGTTGCCACCATCGGCGGTGTTACAAAACCCTATCCCACATCAAGGCATCATTAATACTCAACCAGAAGGGGTTCAAAACCCACCACTACAAGGGAAGTTCCCTCCACCTGAGAAACCCCACCCAGGGAACACCACTGACCGCAATATCCTCCTCACTTCAGAAGAGGAAATCCTCTTACAGACTCATAGTCGCCAATACAGTACGTCCCCTGATCCATTACCCACTCCTATGGATACTCCCCGACCATCAACTGGGAAACCATTGACGATCCCTCATTCTAACATCGAAGCCATGTCCCACATGCCTGCACACCTTTGTGTAGAAATGTACACAACCCTCATGCTAGGGCCACCCACAAATACAATCTTATTGATGAACTTGCTCAATCACCCGCTTCCATGTTAGTTATGGAAGTACTTCAAACATGCCCTTCCCAATGAAAGGAATTGCTTTCACAATTAGGGGCAGTCGTTCTGGTCGACACTCGTTTAATAACATTTCTTAGACAAGCTAGACCCGTGACTTCCATCATTAGTCGCGTTCCAAATTTTGGTCAAAATCCAAAATATCATGGTCCATCATTGTATCATCGACGAAGGAGCATCCACATGCATCATGTCCAAATCATTTTGGCATCAACTTGGTTCACTTGAGTTGATCCCCTCCACCATCATGCTTCGAGCTTATGACGGTCGCCCATCCGAACCAGAAGACCTGTATCAAAACGTCTCGGTTGAGTTAGGGGGGGGAACGATTCTCATCGACATCGAAGTCATTGATGCCCAATTAGATTATAATATCCTCTTTGTACGAAGCTACATGTACGCTATGTAGGTGGTAGCTTCCTCAATCTTTCATACCATGCTCTTCTCCCACAATGGGAAAATTGTCACCATCGATCAGTTAACCCACCATGAACCTAACCAACCAGGACACATTGATAAAATCCTGCCACTAATCTGCTCTTGCACCAACTTAGTCCCCATGATAGATGTCGGACCAGGATTATTTTAGGATCTATCTTTGATGGATACATACCAACATCCCCACCCAATTACAGTCGCAGTGTGCACTGTCATAGTATATGAGATCGAGATACCTACCCTCCCAACCTGTGAGAGATCATTCGACTCCACTACCCTTCCCATCCTGACACTCAATGATGAACTCCCAATACAATCTCCTCATGAAGGAACATCAGACGGTTCCCCATGCCATCACCAAAATTCCCTTCTCTTACCCTCCCCTGGGGCAATAGCATACCAAGTTGTGGCTACACTCACTTTACCTAACATGGTCATTGTTATCCCTATATGGCACCTCAAACCACCTGTTGTGGTACCAAGTTTATCCCTTCCACCACAACCTGCGGCTTCATTGTCACAATATGGGGCTCACCCAATCACGTACCCAACCAGTCCCACAATTGGTAGTAACATCACCACCACAAGATAAACTACCTCTGGAATAGGGGGCATTGCCACCAACCAATGAGGCACACATAAAAATAAGGAAACCTCCCTCCCTTCCCCACCCCACATACCACCTCCATGCACCTTGTGCAACACCATTGGACACCCTACCATTCTCTGCCCCACTTTACCCAAGTTGTGGAATCTCATTGCAACACCCATAAATACACCACTACTACCCACCCCAGTAGCACTACTAGCCTCACCTGAACCTTCTGCCTCTAAACCTACCAGTTTGAGAACCAGGAATGCTTGCACCATTTTTCTCAATGTGGTCATTATACACACCACTACCCGACCCTCCCTTAATTTTAGGACACTTTAGCAGCAATATGCCAAACCACACTACCTAAGTCATCCCAAACCATCTCATTTGTACAACCTATTACTGACATTTTATATATCTCTACGTCAGTGAACGAGCACATGTGATGCCCTTTCACGCTATGCTATCAAATGTGTTGGTTGTGGAGCCTGATTATCTTCCTAATTCAGAGGTCCTTGCTTTCAGCCGTGTTTATACCCCATGAATTATTTACACCCCAGAAGTATGTACACTCTTCCACACAAGGGAGTGCAGAGGGGGGGTACCCCCTCTGGGGGGTCCGAGGGAAAGCAAGGGTTTGGGGGCAGCGTCCCCCGATGGGGGTTCGGGGGCGAAGCCCCTGAAGCAAAAATTGCCTTGTAAAAGTANAGGACCTGGCAATTTCTCTGGTGGACGTAGCCCACACTGGGTGAACCACGTAAATCTGTGTCTCTCTTGTATTGTGTGTCTTATGTGTTTTGTTTCTGCATTTGTTTTATTTTATTGCTCCGCGGTCCTATTTTTCTAACAAAATGGACCATTACACATATTTTTTTCCACTCATCATCGAGGGATGCACCCATTGGATGACCTCCCTCTCACCCATTACACCAAATGTACCATCCTTGGTGCACATGACCATAAACAATCATCGTCCAAATAATCAGGAAAAGACCACTTCCTGTCCATTAACCCCTCTAATCATCCCATCACAATGCAAGGACTTCCCCCCCAACTCCCCTATAACATTGGTTTATGATATTTCTCCCCCTCCATACCTCAATACATCCAGTTCATATATGGATATTTGGTTCATGATTTCTACTAACAACTCCTCGTCACTTCCCATAGGTCCATCTACCTTAGGAACCAATAACGACATCCAACCTTTACCGACGATACCCACAAATATCGACACCCCACCCACAACAGTTACAGACTCCTTGTACTCCATCACCTTTCAATCCGATGAAGACATTTTAGAAGTCTTATGCACACCCAGTTGCCCCTGGAATGATTTTCATCATCAATCCCTTTTTCTAGCACATAGTGCCTTCTACCCACCCATAGATTCATTGTATGTACCATCTATGCAAAATATTTCATCCCTTTTGGCTATATATATTGGTTCAAAAACCCAATTCCCGCCCCAGACACGTTTGAAGAAGGTAACATGGCCAATATATCACCTACCATCAAAATCGACATTTCAGTCAAATCTAATGTCATAGAATAAATCACACTAGTGGTAGCATGCTCCCCAGAGGAAATCATAGCATACAAAGCCTTATTTCAGGAATATCGGGATGTGTTTTCCTGGTCATACACTGAAATACTAGGGTTAGACCCAGCCATTTTTTAACATCGCATTGATACTTGGCCGGACATTGCCCCTGTCCGCCAAAAGAAATGCCCCCTCCACCCATCCAAATCCATGGAGATCAAAGATGAGATCGACAAACTC